>JALMQS010000894.1:47715-267785 GCA_024734495.1 Forficula auricularia
TAAGGATACTGGGTCACTTATTTCACATTAAAATTAAAAAATTAAAAGATATAAAAAAAAATTTCTTTTTCAATATATATATTTCGGGCTATCAACCCATCTTCAGGAAATACAGAAAGTAACTCATAGTAAATCCATATTAAATAAAATATTTATTTACTCTTATCTTTATTAAAGATGTTTCACCTTGAAACAACACCACAATCTCTACTGATTATTGTTTAATTAACCCCCTATTCGGTCAAGTTATGAAGAAGTTGTAAAAGTGTCAAGTTTTCGGTAAAAAATAATACCTTAATTATTTATTTCCGAGCTTTGATCTTATATTTGCTCTATTAATATCATTATAGACCTTAAGATGATCAAATCAAAGATTGAAAGCACGGAAATAAACAATTAAGGTGTTATTTTTGTATAGAAAATCAAAAGAGATGGTCAACACGGAAATCTGAGGTGTTATGGATTATGTTTATCAAGTGAGAAGGGTTGTTTCACCCTTTCGAGAATTCAATCCCAATCTCAAAAAATACAATCCGGCCACTTAGCTTAACCACCGAGGTGTAACCATTTCTGATATATAGTATGCGTAAATTTTTTAATTCAAAGAATCAAACTTCATGATTAAAAAATTCTGTTGTCATTTAATTCGAAATCTTAACATACAGCCAAATCACCTATTTTGAATAGAATATTATTAAAGTATCGATTTATGAAAATTATCATTGTTATTTTTGACCGAAAACATTAGACTTCTTCAAAATCTTTATATGAAAGGTTTAAACAGTACATTTGGATGAATGCAACTAATTTTTCATCTTTACATATTGATTATAGTATGGTCTTTTAAAAGTATGAGGCTCGCAAGGAGCAAAAATGATTACATGGGGGATGTAAAATTTTACTGAAAGCTTTCCCACAATTTGAGAAAGATATAGAGAAAAACGAAGGACCGGGTTTATATCTATTGCTTAGCTTAACAACGAGGTTGTAAGGCTCGCACCGAATAGGTTGTAAATCTATTCCACTAAACAATCGATATCAAATTATATCTTCGATAGGGACGCTAAGTTCTTTAACATATATATACCACCTGTTCGAACACTTAAGCCCAAAATTAGTATCTTTAAGGATGGATGTCTATAGGAAAGAAATGAAAGATAAATTTATCTTTAACAAAAACTATATTTTTAATGTAAAAAAAATGTGTTGTTAATAAAAACAAAGAAAATGAACTTGAAATTAGCTTAGATTGTATATATACGTAGATATATATATACACTTTATAAATAAATACTTAAACTTTTAGACATATAATATATTTTATTATATGTCTAATTACAAATGAATGGTTTCAGACGTGTAAAGTTCAGCCTCTGAATTATCTGCGCTTGAAGAGATGAATAGGTGTTCCTTTTGTCTCAGAACCAATGATGAGAATCGCTTTTTGATGGTACCTTGGGTGTACCAAAACTGCAGCAGTGTATAAACCTGCAGTATTTTGTTTTAAGAACCTTTCAGAGAATTGGTTGAACCTTGGTTGAATTGGTTGTACCTTGAATAAATTGGTTGTACCTTGAATAAATTGGTTGTACCTTGAATAAACCTTCATTGAACCTTCATTGAACCTTCAGAGAAATAATAAGAGAAACAAATACAAATTGATTATTAATTAGAGACCTTTAATATATATATTAGCACAAACAAAGAAACGTTTACATACCTTCAGGCCACTTTTTTGATTGCTTGCTTATTTCAAACTATAACTTACTTTTATTTAGTTAATAAACTAAATATTGATTGACTATGACGAAAAATATATAATCGAATGAATATACCAGCGTAAAATGTGGTGCGATATTGTTTGAGATGTTTACTCGATGAAGTTTGAAATAAGAAGAATGGCAAATTATGATATTAGAAAGAGCTTGGGTTCAAAAAGGATGCATGTTAGGGTGTTTCTAGGGCCCAAAAATCCCTAGTGCCGAGAAAGCGAATTTGCGTGGTTTTTTTTTTTAATTTTCTAATGTTTACTTATATTTAACCACATATATTCGGTTTCTTTTTTATACGGTTAACTATATCTTTTGTGAAAAAATAATTGGGTGTAATTCTAGTTGAATAATTAATCATTATTTTTTTATTTTATTGTAGTTTTATAATGTGTTCGTTATGGTATTTTTTTTAATTTGATAATGGATATAAGTAAGGTGATCAAACCTACCTACTCCTTTAGGGAGTTTTGCACTCCTTTTTCGTGAACCGTACTCCTTTTGTACTCTATTGTTTATTTTGTACGCCTAAAAACATAATAGCTATAACAATTATTATATGCAACCTTTTATAAGTTCCTGTGCTATAATGTTGTCTATGATAATTGAAAATATGATTTCAATAATTAAAATATTAGAATTAATATTGTATCCATTTTTATATAATTTTAAAAATATATAGTCGATTGTAGAAGACTCAGTTTTTTTCACAATCCCAATCACCAGAGCCAATAAAACATGAAGAGGACCAATAAATGTTCCTTTTCATTTCACGTCACTCAAAATACGAGACCTAAAAAACGTCATTCGGCTCTCGACTCAGAAATATTCGACAGTTTTGAGGGGCAATCTCGGGCGGCTGGCGTTTTCCTTTTGTACCAAAAATTATTGGTGACCTTTTAATTATAAGTCACTTAGATTTTATTTTTTTGTTTTTTAACTAAGATGAATTTTTAATATGTCTGTTGTAGGTAATTGTGTCATTATGTCAGCAGACGAAGAAGGGTTTCCTTCTAATAACATACCTTAGAATCTGCAATTGTATTTTATTGCTATTATTCGTATTCGCAATGGCAACAAAAAGCCCTTTCAAGACGGAAACGTTACCGGTTCGAAGATCCAACTCGAAACAAGAATTTTAATTAATAAAGTTTCTCCCTCAAGTGGGACTGAGAGTGAGAGAGAGAAAGAATGAGGACGAGGGTGGTTTGTGCAAGTCCTGGGGGGTGAGAATCCGGATTTCCGCACTTGCCGGACTTGATATTATTATAATATCAATGTTTAAATGGGTTTAAAAGTTTATCTGTAGTTTATGCTCGGTATCCGGTTAACCGATGACATTGTATAAAATCAAGGAAATTTACACCGGATGTTTGCATTTTCGTTAAGAAATTTATATAAAGTTGACAGCGGAAGAAAATTATATACAAAAGATTATATTACAAATATTGTGTTTCAAAGCGAAATATTTAAGAAAAAGTCGCTTCAAGAATATGCATTACAAAATTTACAAAATGTAGAAGGAATTGGAAGATACAAGAAAGAATATGTAAATATTAGTGATACTAAAACTTTTAAAAAATAAAGAGATCAATAACAACGACAATACAATAAATCATATTTGAAATTGAAGAAAAAGTCTAAACTTTTTTCAATACTCGGATGCACTCTTTAAATTTTGATGGTTTGTTAATTTTTTCCTTCTGGCTTCTTAAGACAGAAAGACCGAGCTTCCTTGTTGAGATATTCCCAGCCTTACGGAAATATGTGATGTGGACATCTTATGTCTTTACCATACACTTGCCCGCTCCTTCGTATTTTAAAATTAAATAACAAAATAAATTTCTTATTTATCCGATAGTTTCACATGGTCCTTAAGAGTAACCCTTCAAAATGTGGCCCAGATTGGAAAAGGGGTTCAAATTTTTAACTTCCCCATAGTTTTTGGTCCTATTTCAGCCAAAATCTAATCAGTTCTTATTCTCAATATAAAATATAAATAGTTTCATTGGTTTTTGAGGTCAAGCGTACATAAAATTTGGTAACACATGCACTCATCGACTTAACAGACATTTTAACAAAATCTCCTAAAATGTAAATTTGTTGATGTTCACTAGGTACACAAGATTTATTGTAGACAGAAAGCACTCAAATATTTTTATCAAAATAATTTCAGCAGTATTTTTAGATATTTTGAAAATACGAAGAAAAAACACCTTTTTAACACAACATGATTACATAGGTACTGGTAAAGTAAAAATGGTGAAATAAGTAATTCTGTTTTGCAATAATTATATAATATTTAAAATAAATTTCGATTCACGGTGGTGCTGAGGATTCTAATAGGTATTAAGGTAAAAGCTTATTTTTCAGCAGTTTTTTAATTTTAAATGGTGATTTTTTTAATTTATCCATGGATAAGCCGGTTAAGCCCCGTCGGGATTCTAAAGCATCATCCATTTCGTTCGAAAATAACCCAGGTCTGAGATGAAAAAGTTGTTTGAATAATTTTATTTGATTCTTTTCGGCTGGATTTGGCGTACATAATTATTTGATAAATATTTATATTAATATGCTTGACATTTGTGCCAAGTTTCAACTTTTTAGCTCAAACTGTTCACTCAAATAAAATTTTAAATTTTTAAAATTTGAGAGTCAATCTATTAATGATTTATTTCAACTTTTTGAAATAAATCTTTCTTTTAACACTATCCTAGAATAATTTCTATATATAATCAATAATAGGATTATTGTTTTTGAATCGAAATTTTTCGGCTTTAGTTAATGTCCTAAATGAACCTAAGTGACTTTTCTCAGTAAAGATGCATATTTGTAACCTGAGTAGCTTCTCTATTCATTTCATATTTTATTTCGTTAGTCAAATATATCAATCAATAAATCATTTTTAGAGTTTCTATTAATTCTTCAGGCTTATAACTTTACTTTTAAATACAGTGGCATAAAGAAGGAGGGGGGTTAAAAATGTAGTGTTTTTTTATATTACTATATAGCATGTTAATAAAAAATAAATTAATAATTTTATTTTATTTTCTTACCTGAAGCGATAAAAAATAAAGATAATATAATCTAAAATAAAAAGAATAGTCTTGAATTGTTCTTATCCAAATAGATATTGATCGTATGTAATGTATGTTAAATATAGATCAGATTTAGAAATTCATTAATATGTTAAATTATCAAGACTGAATTATTAAAGCCGTTTAGTTTCATATATTGAAACGAAATGCAGACTTCCTTCTGTATTTTCTTAAAAACTACCGTGGCTAATCTTTACTTCTTGGCTATCATAATATTAAAAGATGAGAAAAGCTGAATCTTTTTAAGATACGAAAAGCTTGGTTCTCAAATTTTTAATGAGAGATTACAGGATGTTAAAAATTCTTTTTGAGATATTTTTCTAATAAAAAAAAAAATCACCAAGAATTTTTGCATTAAAATATAGTGAATAGTGAATTGGGGAGTCGGGTTGGCTCAGTTGGCTAACTCACTGGCCTCGTTTCGGCATCGATCGATTATGACGATGTTGGAATGGGAGGCCGGGGTTCGATCCTAGCTGGCGAATAAAAATTTCTGCCGTCTGAAAACTCGGCTCCCCCACTAACCCTACTAACACTTTACTTATGTGCTGTCTAAATGGGCTTTGTTCCCGGTGACATTAAATAAATTAAAAAAAAAAAAATATATATATATATAGTGAATTACCAAAACAAACATTCTACGAAATCGCTTTCTAGAGAAAATCAGAAGATTTCTTTACAGAGGGGCTCCCGAGTCTTGACAATCTATCTCAAACTGATCTCAGGGCGTCTTAAGCTACAAGGAGCACATTAAGTGAACCCTTGTCGCAAGTCCCAGAGTTGTAGTCGTATATTTATATACGCAAATTAAATTTGAATAGATTAATTTATTTCAAAACTGTAGACAGTATCAGTTTTTCTTTAGGAGAGGGACTGGTATAAATATGCAATTGGATGTTGATGAAAGCAGTCCACGGTGGTTGTAAAAAATAAGACTATAGAGGTTTTATTATTTTACATTTATTTGTTAAACCGACGTTTTGGAGATTTATTCTCTCCTTCTTCAGGGTAACAAAAAGTCAATGAAAGTAGTTCAAATCATAATCACTTTCTGTCTCCTTTGACAATGCCAAAAAAACATTATAAAAAATTTTCATCTCGAATAGAAATAAAGTAAAAAGCAATTGCTGATCTTATTTAATCAATTTCAAATAATAGTAAATTCAAACAACACCTTGTGCTTTTATAATAAAATAATAAAATAATTTCAATTAAATACTAATAATATGAAAATAGCTTTCCTCTGAGTCTTGGGCTGCTGATTGCAAAACCTACAGATGTTTATAAATGTATAATACATACATAAATTACCAGACCAATACATTGGATTTGAATTTTTATATTGAAAAATATTTACATTTACACAAATCGAAAACTATAAATTTTAGACATTTCTCTCATAAAAACTTTTCTGATGGAAATTAATGGTATTTTAATAAAAGTACTTATATGAATTTGTTTACCTCAAAGTGTTAGGCAGTAATTGTGAAATTTAATTGGAAAGTTTTATAAATACTCCCTATAAAACTAATTGTTCCCCATAGAAAAATCAAAACTTTATTATAGGGTGCATAGTCTTAATTTCCTGCAAATCGATCAAAGGGTCTAGTCTATATTGATAGTTCTATTTTTAAGCCTCCCCCTAATTTTAGTTATCGAAAAATTAATTACTCTCTTTTTTATTTTAGGACCGTTTTATAGAAATTTCTCTTTTTTTTAGTTTAAAAATTTTATAATTTGCATTTTTTCACCCCCCTCCCTTAATTTTTTATTCGATTTCAACTAAAATCTAACCAATTCTTAATCTCTATGTACAAAAACTACATGTGAAATTTCGTTTTGTTAATCACACTAGTTTTTGAGCTAGCGTGTAGGTACAAAAAATTTGATAACATACGAACTTACTGACAAACAAAACAATTAATATCTCGGAAAAATATAATTTTTTGACCTTCATTCATTAAAGATTTTTTGTAGATAAAAACGCCATGGTTTCGCTCAATTGACTTTATCAAAATAGTTTGAGCAGTTTTTGAGATATTTCGAAAAAACGAAGCAAAAAGAGTTGTTTAATAAAAAATTCTAATTCTTTAGAAGTTAATAAAATGGAGGGAGGAGGTAATTTTAATGAAAGTATGGGAGGGGGTGTTTCTTTTCATGAAACTGTGGGGGGGTCATGAAGCTAGGGGTAATTGGGCTTTCCTGTATAATATAGTAGATATGTTTTAAAAAGATTTGCTTTCAAATATCGTATCTTTTCTCATTAAATTATTTCATTACTTCCAAAATTTGTCGATTCTAATAAAAATTTAGTTGATCTCTAATCGGATTTCCGAAATTGAAACCTTGTGCTGCTAAAAAATTTCTCAAAATCGACTGAAATTTCAGAAAACTGAAAAAGAAAACAAATTAATATTTCTTCAAAATGAATCTCAATTCTCTATACAGCCTTTAAGAATCTTAATTAATACCAATATATAATGGTATTTGATTAATTGATTGTTATTTAGTGTGACTTCTTGGTGGCACCGATTTCTATTATTTCCTTTCTTTCAATTTATAATTTTCTTCGAATTCGATAAAGATAAAAACGTCGCGTCGCCGGCCGATTTATCAAATTTCTTTTCAGTTCCAAGTGAGACATCCTGAGTGCAAGTTCGATTCTGTTTTTAAATACTGAAGATCTATTTCAGGACATCTAGTAAAAAAATGAAGTAATTAATTGCTTCCAAGTCACTAATAAGAGTTATTCAATACTCACTCTATTTATCCTGATAATATTGTAATTAAGAAAATATATATATATTTTTTTCAATTAATTGAAATTATTTAAAACAAAATAATATTTTTAGAAGAATATCACCAGTCGGGAGGCTAAAGCATCATCGTTCGAAAACAGCCCAGGTCAGAGATGAAAAAGTTGTTTGAATAATTTTATTTGATTCTTATAGTAGATCTTCGGCTGGATTTGGCGCACATAATTATTTGATAATTAATTTGATTTCAACCTTGTGATGAATGAATTAATAAAAGACCTAAAAAATGTCCAAGGCTACTCAATGGGAGATGAGAATGTCAATATTGTGTGCTACGCAGACGACGCGGCTCTTGTTGCGGAAAGCGAAAACGACCTCCAACGACTCTTACATAAATTTGCACTTTCCTGCGAAAAATTCCAACTCAAGATATCTTCGAAAAAGACGAAAACTCTCACAATAGCGAGAGAACCAGTACGTTGTAAGCTACAACTTTATAACACCATAGTAGAACAAGTGTCATCCTTCAATTATCTCGGCATTCAGATTACCAGCTCCGAAAGCGTTAGCGAGGAAGTCAGGCTCCAATCTATTAAGGCGTCCAAAATATCAGGATGCCTGAATGAAACGGTTTGGTCAAACAAGTTTCTGGGAACGGAAGCAAAAGTTCGCATATATAAGACCGTTGTGCGACCAATTTTGACATATGCGGCCGAAACAAGAACTGACACCGAAAAAACAAGAAAAATATTGGAAGTTTGTGAGATGAAAACGCTACGCAGAATTGCGGGTAAAACAAGGATGGACAGGGTAAAAAATGAAGATATTAGGGAAAAGTGCAATATACAAAATGTCAGCGTATGGGTCCAAAGGAGAAGAAAAGAATGGAGTGGACACGTATTGCGAATGAATGAAGACCGGCTGGTGAGGAAGGTACATGACAACATCCCTACCGGGAAAAGAAGACGGGGCCGTCCAAGAAAACGATGGAAAGACGCTCTGGAGTAAACAGGCTTTTAGCCTAACAATAAGAAGAAGAAGAAGAATTATTTGATAAATATTTATATATATATATGATTCACATATGTTCCAAATTCCAACTTTTTAGCTCAAAGTGTTCACTCACATATAATTTTAAAATTTTTACTAATTATTTTTTTCTACTTTTTGAAATAATTTCTTTCTTTTAACGCCATCCTCGAATAATTTCTATATCTAATCAATAATAGGATTATAGTTTTTGAATAGCAATTTTCAGCTTTAGTTAATGTCCTAAATCAGGGGTATCCAACCTTTTGGCTTACATGAAGCGTATTTGATGAAAAAACAAATTCTTCCGGCCTCATATAAAATATACAAATTCTATTGATATTTCTCAGTAAAAATAATGGTTATAATGTAGAATAATGTAATCCAGATTCTATTGAAAATATTACATTCCCGAGAGGGTGAATATAACTAAAGAAGTTTATAATTTTATGCCTAGTGTCTGCTGCCCGCATGCCGCGAGTTGGACTTCACTGGTCTAGAAGTTGCTTTCTAGACACTAGAAGATCTTCTAGGCATTTTAAAGACATCTTAAAGGCAAAAAGAGCTGAATTCGTCGCCTTAGAGTGTAAAGCTGCTAAATACATTTTTATCATATATGACTTATTAATACCGTTCGAAACAAAAAGAAATGCAGAATCGTCCAAGTAAAACTGCTACCTAAAATTACGATCGTAAGTTGTAGAAAAAAATGTGAAAAATATCCATAACAACAATATTAAATTTTGTTTGTTTTTTCTCTGCCATGTAAAATTCCTTGATGTGAGTTAGCAGGTTTACGGCGACGATATGACATCTTCTAGAGCGAGTGTCTAGTATCTGGGAATTTATATTAGTTTTTAATTTTCTTCAATTTATATCAATTCATAATTATTGTAGAAATAAGAACAATTATAATAGATATTTTTCATATGAGATATTATATTGGTAATCTTTTTTGCTTATTTACTTATTCAGTATCGTACATGGGTACAAGTACAATACCTAATACCTTGCAAAATACATTCATGTCAGTTACTATTTAGGTACTATTTACTATTGATTTTCGAATTGGGATGTTAAATCTCCTACTATGAATATGACAATTTCTGGTCACACAGACATAGCGGCACTAATAGGGTTCCGTTTTACTTTTGTACCTGTGAAAATATTTCCATTCCCTCTCTAATCTGAATAACCTAAGCTGCTGTTGGTGTGTTTTGGCGAGTGGAATTCGAAAGGTCTCCTCCGATTGGTATGCATTAGCAGCTGATCCGTTTAACTCCCTTGTGGTGTCGCGCAGCCCTCCAATCATCTTGTTCCACTTCTCTTCTTCCTTCCTTCCTTCCGTTCATTTGCAACCACACAATGGCTCCATTTTATTTCATACAGATACATAAAGAGATTCTCTTCCTAGATAAGTACTTAATCGGACCAGCTATTGGTTTTCAATAAAAACCTCTTCGTTGATACTTTCAATTGAGTTTACATGAGATTTAAGATTCCAATCGCATTTAGATAATAGAAGTGATTTGTTACTTCCGATCGTTCGCTTGAAGATTACTTTCTTAACGCATCATTAAATTTCTTTTGATTTTTACTTTCTTATTTCTAGCCTATTTTTAAAAAATATAATAGATGTCTATTCAGAGAGTGCTCAATTGTATGTGTTTATAAATCAAACAGAGGACAACCTCATTTATTTATTCTTATGAATTATCAACTCTAGGCAAACTAAATTTTTTCAACTAAATTAAATTGATTACTCAACACAGCAAGCTTCCTTCCCAAGCATTCTAAATGTATTTAATTCACTCAAAAATGTATGTTCTCTTATTTGTATTTAAAAATAGCTGAAATATGAAAAAAATAATTTGGAAAGCATTATCTTGCCACTCTAGATGCATTCAGAGCAGACCAATGTTCCTCCGATACCCTGGCTTCCGCTAGAACCATCTCCTACTCTTCCTTGTAAGTAATATAGATACTAGTATAGTGTTTGTTTTGACGAATTAAAGTCAATAATCCCCCTAAAACCTTATTCGTAACAAGAACGTGATTTTCGAACGCTCAACACACCTTTGGTGGATAAGAATCGAACTTACGCATTCTCTATCTCGTTTATCCCCATGACTTCTATAAGCTGGAATACTATATTCTCGACCCATTTAATACATTGATGATGTTGAACTTGGCAGCACATTAGATCTCACTACTTTTTTGGCAAACGGTTATTATTAATCGAACTTGACTTTTTTTTACACATGTGTTTTTGTTGAGATTTCGAACTTACGCATTCTCTATCTCGTTTATCTCCATGACTTCTGTAGCGGCCCGCTCTTGCTCATGGCGACGAGCCTTGAGACACGGCCGCTAGATGACTCAGTCGGATCGTTGCGTCGTTTTTGCATGAGTGAAGTATTATCACCCATGCTATAATTGAAGCGACTCGATTCGACTGGGGAAGAAAACGGATTCGGACACGCGAATCTGGAGGGGCCAAATGCCTACCAGCAGCCCCTCCCCTGCACACACCCTATATGAACACGCAACCTACAACCTGCACTCAACAGATTGTTAGGACCCCATCGACTTGATGGGGGGCGCACAAAGCACCACACAGCACTCACCTCACGAGAGCCCTAACAATAACTTCTATAAGCTGGAATCCAGTTCACACCTGAATCTTTCCTTAGAACTACCATACTACATTCAATTTTTAAAAACCTACAACAAAATGCAAATATATAAAGTGAAAGTTTTTCAAAACTCGGTTACGCTGTTTTCAATTTCGGTGTGTAATGCAAAACACACATGTTCTATTGTTTAATATTTTGTACAGATTAAAATCTCAAAAAATTATTAAAAAAATGACATTTAACCGGAAGTTCTGAAGCTAGAAATCATTCACTTCTCTGAATCTATATATATAAAATTAAGGTTTTGTCTGTACATTGGTCCAAATCACGCCAAATTTTGGTTGCACACGTTTCAAGCAAAGTTATGAACGAAAACACCCTCAACAAAATTCCTGTCTGTCTATCTGTCTGTCTGTCTGTTTCAGTGGTTTCCGCGAAAAGTTGCTCACGATTCACGTCAAAACGGCTGAAGGGATTATTATGAAATTTCATATTTGTATCAGCGGTCTTCTAACTTACGTTTTTAGCTATATAACGTTTTGATATTTTGACCCCAAAAGGGAGTTTGGGGGGGTGCACGAATGAAAATTATCAAATAACTCTTAAACTATCAACTCTACGGGAAATTTTATAATGAGCAAAGTTGTAGGAGATGTGATTTTTGACAACTTTTGTTTAAAAAAATTCACCCCAAAAACCACCCAAAAAGGGGGGGGGAAGGAGGAAAATATATAAATTCTTGCTTTTGGAGCAAACTCAACCAAATTTTGTATACATAATCTGTAGGCCTCTAGGAGAGCTAGAATGCAAAAACTAACCACCCAAAATGGGGGGGGGGTCAAAAAATGAAAATTCTTGCTCTTGGACCAAACTCAACCAAATTTTATATACATAATTTGTGGGCCTCTTTAGGGAAGCTAAAAATGCAAAAACTAACCACCCAAAATGGGGGGGCGTCCCCAAAAATGGGGGGTCAAAAAATGAAAGTTCTTGCTCACTGACCAAACTCGAAGCAATTTTTGTATACATAATCCGTGGGCCTCTGAGAGCTAGAAATGCAAAAATAACCACCGAAAATGGGGGGGGGGGGGGTCAAAAAATGAAAAATCTTGCCCTTGGAGCAAACTCAACCCAAATTTTATATACATAATCTGTGGGCCTTTAGAGAGCTAAAAATGCAAAACTAACACCCAAAATGGGGGGGGGCGTCTAAAATGGGGGGGTCAAAAAATGGAAAGTTCTTGCTCTTTGACCAAACTCAACCAAAATTTTGTATACATAATCTGAGGACTCACAGCTAGAAAGTAAAAACTAACTACCCAAAATGGGAGGGGGGGGTCAAAAAATAGAAAATTCTTGTTTCATGACCAAACTCAACCAAATTTAGTATACATAATCTGTGGATCTCTAGAGAGCTAGAAATGCAAAAACTAACCACTTAAAAAAAGGGGGGGTTCAAAAACTCTTAAACTATCCGCTCTGGAAATTTATAATGAGCAAAGTTGTAGGAGATGTGATTTTTGTTAACTTTTGAGCTCAAAAATTCCCCCAAAACCACCCAAAAAGGGAAGGAGGAAAATATATAAATTCTTGCTTTTGGGAGCAAACTCAACCAAATTTTGTATACATAATCTGTAGGCCTCTAGGAAGCTAGAATGCAAAAACACTTCCACAATGGGGGGGGGGTCAAAAATGAAAATTCTTTGCTCTTGGACCAAACTCAGCAAATTTTATATAGAAATCTGTGGGCCTTTAGAGAGCTAAAGTAAAAACTAACCACCCAAAATGGAGGGCATCCCCAAAATGGGGGGATCAAATGAAAATTCTTGCTCTTTGACCAAACTCAGCAAATTTTGTATACATAATCTGTGGGCCTCTAGAGCTAGAAGTCAAAAACTAACCACCCAAAATGGGGGGGGGGGGGGGGGGGGGTCAAAAATGAAATTCTTGCCCTTAGGGCAAACTCAACCAAATTTTGTATACATAATCTGAGGACTCTAGAAAGCTAGAAATGCAAAAACTAACTACCCAAAATGGGGGGGGGTCAAAAAATGAAAATTCTTGTTCTTGGGCCAAACTCAACCAAATTTAGTATATAATCTGTGGATCTCTAGAGAGCTAGAAATGCAAGAAGCCTAAACACTTAAAAAAGGGGGGGTTCAAAAATGAAAATTCTTGCCTTTTGGTGCAAACTCAACCAAATTTTGTATACAAAATCTGTGAGACTCTAGAGAGCTAGAAATGCAAAAACTAACCAGCTAAATGGGGGGGGGGGGTCAAAAAATGAAAATTCTTGCTCTTGGACCAAACTCAACCAAATTTTGTTTATAATCTGTGGGTCACTAGAAGGCTAGAAATGCAAAAACTGGGTGCGGGGGTGGGTTAGGGCATGGGATGCGCAGGAAGGGTGGAATGTGGGAGGTGGAGTGAGGAGTATGGCAGGTAAGGGGGGGGCACCGGGGTGGTGCAAGATTGGTGGATGGGGGGTTCAGGTGAGGGTCCAGTGGCGTAGTGGGGGTGGTACAGGATGGTGTCCGAAGGTGGGGGTGCAGGTTAGAGTGTTGAAGTGGTGGTGTGTGGGGGCGGGGTTGGGGTGGGTTTCGTGGAGTATGGTGAAGAGGTTGGGTGGGGGGTGAGGTTGGGGGCCCGAGGTGGGTGGGGTGAGGGTTGAGATGGTGGTGTGGGGGCGGGGGTTGGGGTGCTGGGTGGGTTTCGGGGAGTGTGGTGGGTTGGAGGGGGGGGGGTGAGGTTTGGGTTCTGTGGTATGGGGGCGGGGGTTGGGCACGGGACCATTGTGCGGGAGTGGGGAGTGCTGGATGGGTCGGGGGAGTGTAGTGTGAGGGTGGGATTCGTGGGTTGGGGTCCGGGGGGCGTGCCCCTTATATGAAAGGTCCGCCGAAGGCAGCACCTTGCAGCTAGTTATAAATATAAACATTTAGCACAAGAACGAACTATCTCCGACTTTTGTTTTTCAATGGTAACGTGTGTATCTGAACCCAGAGACCTCCAAACAAAAAAAAATCATGGTAGAAAATGAATTTTCTCCAAGTTCTAGATATTTTCAAAACAATGAGAAAAAAAAATAGGTATTTTAAAATTTTCAAGTGAATTCACTACTAGGTTCGCCCGTGAGGCAGGAGTCCGGGAGTTTCGAGTAGTCATTTAATCTGAACAAAAACATAAATGTGGAAAAGGGGCCAAACTCGGTACAAACGGCTTCGCCGACAAAAAACTTGGGATCTAAACGGGTACCAAGTTCCATAGCAGTTGCTTAATTATAGCTATAGGAATGTACAGCGTTCTTCAATTGATTCAAAAGAAAATGTGTTACGTTCTTTTATATTGAATTTATAACTTGGCGAGTTATAATAGTCCATAACTTACGTTTAACGTGATGATATTTAATACAAGCTTAAAATTTACCTTTGCTAGTTGTTCTATTTTATACTAGAAACAATTTAGTTGGATATAAAACGTGCCAAGTTATAAATTTAATATCAAAGAACGTAAAAAATTTTCTTTTAAATCAAATGAAGAACGCTGTACATTCCTATAGCTATGATTTAAGCAACTGCTATGGAACTTGGTACCGTTTAGATCCTAACTCATTTGTCGGCGAAGCCGTTTTACCGTAATTTGCCCCTTTTCCACATTTATGTTTTTGGACAGATATCATTAATTTTTGAAAAGTTTCATCCTTTTATTTATCTAAATAATTATATTTAAACATTTATATTAATAATTATTAAATATTTCTCATAAAATATCCTGTTAAAAACCCGGTCGGTTTTTCATAAATTTCTCCCCTTCATTTCAGACCCAGAAGAAGGGAAAGTTTCGGTTTTTCAATTTTCTCCTTTATTAATGTTCGAAGCTTTACCAGTATGCCGAATTTCAGCATTCTAGCTTGATTGTATTTTCACTATATGTTAATTAAGCCTATAATAAATTTGACCCCTTCATTTTAGGTCCTGAAAAAGGGGAAGTTTCACTTTTTTGATTTTTCCTTTAACTGTAGCCCAAATTCTACCAGTATGCCAAATTTCAGCTTTCTGGGGTCAGTAGAAGTACTTTAGGTTTTTGATATGTCAGTCAGTCAGTCACTGTTAAAAATGGCACTTTTCAGAGCTTAATAACTCAAGAACTATAATAGAGTTATTCATGAAATTTGGGATTCTAGGTGTTCTAGTGGGTCTTATTAGGTATACAAAATTACAAGTAAGTCTAATAGTTTTTGAGTTATGGGGGGGTCGAAAGTATCTTTGAATGTGGTTCATGTAAATATACACATGGCCTGTGCGTCGCTCGTTTTTCCGAACTTGGCTGACACACTGCCGTGTGTCTAAATTAACTTGTAATTATTTTATTTTATTATTAGGTTGATTTTTCAGAGGATTAGTCAAATCTCAAATGACGTGCACTAAACGCTTCATAATATTTTTTATCGTCACTTATGTAACCATTAAACATTTTTGATAGTTGTTTATAAAAGATTAGTTAGTGAAAGTCGTGTAATGAATACACATTCTTGTTATTGTCAATTCTTTTCTCCGTCGCTATTGATTTTTTTTTATTCCAAATTGAAATGAGTATAATTTTCGAATTAAATGTAATTATTTTGTGACTTCACTTTTCATTTTATTGCCCATTCGAAGTTGATTTTTTTCCACCCTCGTTTTTTTCTTAATTGAAAATTCTATATAGCCCCTCAAAAGAGGGATAATTGTTTTTTCATTTAATCGTTTTCTATTTTCTTTTTTATTCATTTTGTCTTGTGGGTGACACCGAGAAGAGATCTTTCCAAGGGTGAGGGTAAAAAATAATTGAGTTCCCCTGAAAAACTTAACTTTTCTGTCACTTTGTATAATAATTATATACTTTTTAATTGGATTTCTTCGACATTTTAGAAATTACCGAAAATTATATGAAAGAGATAGCAATGGTAAAAGTGAATAGAATAAAGAGAGAGCAAAATAATAGAAGTAAGCGTTTTAAAAGATCCAATAAGTCACATTTGCTGCTTGACAGCTTTCAAGTACGAAACTAAATGTCACGCAGAAAGAGGCAATAAAGACAAAGAGATCTACCCTCTCTTTCACTTATTTAGAAGAAGTGAAGTATTAAAAAGGCATTTTCGCAAATGGACTTTTCGAAGTCTTCCAATTTCAATAATATAAATTTGACTTTCATTTTATTAATTCTACTTTGAAATATACTGTAGCTTTTATAGTTATAGTATATACAAGTTTTCAATGAAAATTGAAAAATGTACCACATAGAATATTTCATTGGAAAAATAACGGAAGTAACATTCTCGAAATACAAGTTGTTCTAATAATAATATCTAATAAAAATATATATATTATATTTAATATATTTATATTAGCATATTATATTTAAATACCTCACAATTAATCACTCATTAAGGACACTAACGTAACTAGCGAACTTGGCGCCTATGGCCAACTTATAGCTATGGCCCCTATACACAGAATAAAATATAGTTAATAATATATATCAATATTATGATTATGGGGTAACTAAGCTTTTGTATTTAAATAATTTATATATTCAAAAGATTTTTTTATTTAACAAATTATCAAATATTTATTAAATGATTTTTTATTAGTTTAAGTTTACTGAAACTTTTCTCATCGGACGCAAAAGTTACAGGTAAACAAAAAAGTATTCTTAAGCAAATGATAATATTAGGATATGATTCAAACAAATCTCATTCATCATTACTTCTAAAATTTGGAGATACTAATTTTTTCTACACTCCGCTAGATTTCATGAGAGCGCGCTGTCTACTAGTTTCTACTACAGTGACTGTACACAGTTACTCTAGCAAGCCAGAGGTAAAGAACTTTTATGGAAAATTTTGGGATCACGAAGAATAACAATCTCATTTTACAATGGCGCTTTGGCGCCTTTTGTCGAAGACGCCTATGGTCGTCATAGGCAAGTTACACTTCTTCAATAAGTTTTGATTTGGGTCCGGGGACTGGTATATCAATTGGTTAGAGCCTCGTGCTAGATATCTGAGGTTCCGGGTTCGAGCCCCGGCGTTCTTTTGACTATAATTTTTTTATTTATTCTGTAATTATCTATAACAGCCCGAATTCACCCTTGTGATTTTTCCAAATTTCAGGCAGGTACTTATACCATATATAATTTATTGAGATATCATTCCAAAAAAAAAATATTTAGCTCAATATTGAGCTTAATGAAAAACGTATAAAAATAAATTGAAAGGGAAAGCAAAAACATTTTCCAAGACAGGTACACAAAAATCACGGCTTACATCATGTTTTCTGTGGAACTAATGAAAATTTTGTTTGGTGTTTAAGAGGTAAATGATTAATAAGAACCAGGGCTTAATTTCTATAAAAGAAAAACCGGAACGCTTGGAAAAATTACCGTTAATTCATATTCTTTAGCACTTCTACTTTTTGATTGATAAAAAAAGAACCGGAACGCCGTTCTGGACCGTTCCCGTCGAAATCAGCTAAGTACAGTTTGAACAGTGTAGGGTCACCAAGCGTAGACTACTAAAAGAGGCCCTCCGAAAACGGGCTTCACAACTATGTGATAGTATAGCAATAAAATCCATTTCAATGTTTTTTAAGGATAGGGGAATTTCGATATCTCATATTTTTTTTTTAATTATTCAAATTCAAATATAAACAGGGTGATATGTAGTTAGTTAGCGGCGCAGGATGAGTAGTCACATCAATTTTAAATAATGAGGGTTTCGATAGATAGAAATAGTTTTATTACTTAATAAAAAAATACTAAATTTTTATTTTCTATGTTAGGTATGGAAAATTTCGCTTTGAGCCAAAATGAATAATTGAATGATTTTTGGGCTTTCTAGCTTCCGAACTTCCATAAAGAAATATAATTGTCATATCGATCAGTTGTAACTAATGATCTGAAATTCGACACCCATGTTCGTATTATGTAATTATTGTATCGTAAACTGCACCTCTCTGCTATTAATTTCAACTTTTGCCATACTATTACAATTTGTGAATATCGTATTTAGTCTTGCAAAAGCTTTGATTTTTTTCTACAATTTTTTTTTTCTGTGAGAGAGTTGAGTTAGTAACAATATCGAATGTTTTTGCTTCCATTGTCGTTCTGTCATTGGATGAAAATCAATAAAGGGGTTGAAATTAATTGGAATGGAAACAAAAAGGGGAACAAGCAAGGGGTTAAATTTTTTAAGAAGTAATATTCATTTTAAAATTGTTAAAGACTTTATGAAAGGATATAGACTGCCTTTATACATATTTTCAAACTTATTTAATTAAATCCACCCAATTATTCAATTATATCTTTTTAAAAAGAAAAAAATCTGCATACCTATCGAGAAAAAAAAGGTGTTTAATTAAACTTAAATGATGCTTCGAATTATTTAAAAAATAAAAAATAATGGCAAATTTCTGTGGGAAGAAACTTCTGCTTCATCTCAAAGAACATGAATTCTTTCATAGTTAATGAGAAAACCTGTTGCCCTCTGATGTAGTCAACTGACACTACCACCAAATAAGCTCTTAACAAAGTAGCTTAAAAAGAAAGTTAATTTCTTATCCGACCACAGAAAATAGAGTAGAAATGTTTGAATAATGAAAGGTTTATTATTCTTTTGGTCTTGTCTTTTTACTTTCACTCTATAGGAGTATTCAAATGGGCTCAAAAATTCGGGCTTCTACTGGAAATACACGTTTCGATGATGATTAATTCAATAATACTAATTTAAGATAATTTACTATCAGATGGTAATGGTATTACTCAAAGCTTTTCAATTGAAGGGTTTAGTGGATTAGTCCATATTCAACCAACTTCACATAAACTTAATTTCGTTTGTGTTGAGATAATTATATTTGATTACACATATCATTGAATTATGTCAATTGAATATTAATCCGATTTGAAAAAAAATTATCCTATGTTCTTTATTTATTTATTTATCGTTAAAAATGCTCTGAGACAGATTCTTTTTATAGAGAAGATACAAGAAATTAGGAATAAAAGAGTGACAATTTGAATAAAATGCATTTAACTAAAAAGATTTAGAAAGATATATTGATAGCTGAGAGACTTAGGAAATTTCCCGAATTAATATACCTATATACTAGTCCTTCCCTACATATATAACGAACATTATAACTTCATATAGTCCTTTGTTTCTCAGACGTATCCCCCAGAATTCGAAGTTTTCTCATTATATTCTTAATCCTTGGATGGCCCAAAGATTTTCTATCATGAAGCAATTTTCCCAAGAGGGACGTTATCGTGATCTGTTGTCATGAATGATGCTCATCTTAAACATTTCCTCAAGAAAATTAATATCCTGGATATACACACAATTTTTTAAATTCCTCGTTTGATGAAATTTGTACTCACCAATAGATGTGCCTATTTTGCTCAAAATTTTCCTCTTACATCTTCTAACTTATTTTTAATGAATTTAGAAGAATATAAAATTTGAAATTCCCGGCAGAAGCAGACTTAAAATTTTTAAAGATATCACGAAAGAGATTCATTTACTAAATACAAAGGCCGATATATATGTTAGATGGATCCGTCTCACAGGGTAGGCAAATGGCCCCCATTGCTATTTTTAGTATTCAGAAGGGGGGGGGGGGGCGAAGAAACAAACTTTCTGACATGTAATAAAGATTATCCATGAAACTCTGATTTAGTTGATTTATATGATGATTTTTGTAGAACTTAGTACGTTTCGCTTTCTAGTTGTAAAAAACAAGTGATAATAAATTGATAGTAGGTACCTACTACTTATTTATACTTATATCTATTATAATCGGCTTGCGCGACGACGCCGACGTGATTTTTTTATATTTTAAAACCCACTAATAGCTCGTGACAAATAAAATTTATTAAATTATTTTGATTAATTATGTCCATCGATCAAATTAATAAGTTGTTGTAGGGAAATAAGGACAATAGCTTATGCAAATAATTTTTATTTTTTCCCAACGTGTTGACTTCCTCAGGGTTCAAACAAATTAACTTCTTTCCATATTTGTCATTTTATTAATATTCATTCTTAGCAAACACCTAAGGCCAGTCATCACACAGATTGAAAATATTGTGGGAGAACAAAAAAGATATTTTAAGATTTAAATAGGAAAATATTTTCAATCTGTGTGATGACTGGCCTATAGTATGTGTTTGCTAAGAATGAATATTAATAAAAGGACAAATATACAAAGAAGTTAATTTGTTTGAGCCCTGAGAAAGTCAACAAAGTTGACGAAACGTTGGCAAAAAATAAAAATTATTTGCATAATCCATTGTCCTTATTTCCCTACAACTTATTAATTAAAATTTATTAAAATTAGGAATTTTAAATTATTAATTTAAAACGCACTGCGGAGTTCAAGGGGCAGCCCCGTGGATAGTAAGAGGCCCGCCGTAGGCGGGCTTCGCAGCTTAAAATAAATAATACAATAAGTAGATATTCATAAATTAGAAATACCGTCGTGATTTGTAATTTTCATACAAACTTATCTGTTAGCTCTCTAATTATTTTAATAAATCCTAAAATTAAAATTTAATACAGTTTAAGAATTCAAACTCAAGATCTCGGATGTTGAACAAAATATAGCATGGTCGGATTTTGGATAATTGATTTTTCAAGACATTGTGTGCATTTACAGACTTCATAATCTCACGCATTATTTGCATCACCTTTGGGAGGAAATGCTGGGAGTTTAGAGACTATAAATCTACTAGAAACACCACAACTATAGGTACTTCTTATAGGACAGGACAGGCATATTAACCTATCGATTTAAAATAAAAAGTGGAAGTGTTTGTCTGGTAGTTTTTTTGAATTTCTATCTCAAGTTCTTGAAATTTTGAGACCTGGCCTTTGATTTTAATTTTGTTGTGGCTTAGTGGTTTTCTAAAGCAGGTGCTTTACTTCACTACATGTTCTGACGGTTTCGCGCTGCTTTCTCGTGTATTTAAAGATGATCCTATTGAAGTTTGATGTAGAATAAAATAACTGAGATGACATAAATTAACTGAACATTTTCACAAATGGAAAGAAATATTCTAGGCAATTTTTCTAGTAAAACTGTATGTTAATAATTGTTTGCTAGCTCGATATGCGACAATCGGATTTTCTAATATAATTAGACTCCTTTTCCTTAATCGGGTGGATTGTTGCCAGTATATGGTTGTCGCATGTGAAATGAAAGAGCAAAACGGTTCATCTCCTAATTAAAACCAGACTGAGGAGGGTTTGATCGAGTTTCAACGCTTAATTAAATCCCTAAATAATTAACGATAACGACCTAACCAACTTTGCACTGTGCAGTTAAGTTGAAACTATTAACCCTCAGATTAGAGGATTCAATAAAAAACAAAAAAAATAAAATAAAAGTAGAAAATAGAATAGCTTTGAAACTTTGCAACTGATCAAATACCTTTAGCTATCAAACAGCTAGTAAATTCGAGGGCGTGCAGACCGCCACCTACACAACCTTACATAGATGTAGTGTATATATAGGGACGTAAAAGCTTAGAGAGTATTTTAGAGCTGTAAAAGTTTTAAAGCTTTGGTAAAGAGCATTCCAAGATTAGAGAAGGGTGCGGGGGGAGATAATTAGCAGGCTGACCTTTTTATTTAAAGTTAAATGGAAATCACCAGTGCAGTGAACGAGTTACTGATGATGTGATGAGTCGAGCTTATATATATATGTATATACCCACCGAAATGATCGTGAGAATGCCTTTTGCTCTATAAACAACAACTCGTTAAAGAAAGAAAAAGTAGGCAGACGTACGTGCATGTCGTCTAAGGGAAAATACAGTAGAAAAAATCGACGGTGCCTCCGTGGATACCAAGGTGGATCCATAAATAACGCCGCGACATGCCAACTGCTCAATATAAAGTAATCCCTATTTCTTGAAAACTAAAAACTCATTTTGAAATCTAGTTATACCCACATCCTTGTAGAACACTCCAAAGGCAATAGTTAACTAACTGTTTATGTATATTCCCATTATTATACAATGAATAAATAAACATTAAAACTGGTGAGTTTTGAAAAAAAAATCTTCTCTTTTCCAATGAATTTATTGAAAAATAATTTCCAAAAAAAAGTAAAATAAAAAAATAAACACATGGTTCGCTTAAAATTGATATAAAGTGAACTTTAGGGAATAGTATTTAGTTTATATCAACTTTATACTGGACTTAAAAAAAATATCCTTTTTAGTGCCCCTTTGAATTAGAGTATTTTTCCTTTTTTTTTTTTTTTTTTTTTTAATTGAATTTAACACAATAAAATGTTTTTAAATGCACAGAAATGAGTGTCTATTTGAGAAAGAAAGATCGAATTTATTCTCAAAAATCAAGTTGCGATATTTAATCAATTTATTCCCGAGGGGACAGGAATCTCCTACGTGCAATATAAACATATCTATTGAAATCTTAGATTCGACCGAAATTCATTTTCGTTAATAATGTTTTTTATTTTCATGGGATTTAATTTGTGATTCTGGGTCAACTTAGCCTAGTGGGTAAAGTCCAGGTCTACGAATCAACAAGCCCGGGTTCAAGCTTGGCGCAACGCATTTTTTTTCATTTCATTTTGAATGTGTTTGTTCGGTTAGTATCTAATTTATTCGTGAGGGGATCTTGAATGTTTAAAAATCGTGTGTTTAGCGAAAATGAAACTTCAGGGGGGGGGGGGGGTGAATATTGATTTTATCTCATTACAACAACCACTATGGTAGTACCTACCTTTCTATAAAAAAAGAAAGAGAGGAAACTCTTCTTCGATTGGCCAGTGAAAAGTTTGTAACTTAGTAAATATAACTATTTAATAGTGTATAGTATGCTGTATGCCAAAAGGTTCTAATAAATAATTAAAACACCAAAAACTTTAATCATTTTAAAATTGTTAATAATTTGATTTAGATGTATTTTATTTTCTTATAAATATTTTATTTTATTTTGGCTTGCCTAATTTCAGCTTCACTAATACAAATACCTATATTAATTTTTTCAAAAATATAATCTTCAAGAGGTTGTTATATTGATTAACAATTTACAATTTTAAATTCTCTCATTTTTCACCTCTCACATTGAAATCCATTAATGTTATGGTACTTGGAGATAAAATTGAACTTGACTTCCAGTCTGAATTTATTGAGACATCAAGAAAATCATAAACTGTCTTGTCTATTTGATTTGATTAAAAACCATTCATTGAATTGAACAATAAAAAAAGATATTAAAGTAACTTTTTCGTTTAAAGAGTAGCAATCTTTGGAAGAGACTCAGCTGGTATAGGGAAAACTAACCGGATCTGCAGAGCAATGAATATAAGGTTTAATCTTGAATCTGTACGAATTTCAGGGTCGATTAGTACACCTTAGTTTAAACTTGACTGGAAGAAAATTTTTCTTTTGAATAAAATATCTGTTGAATTGAATATAATTTTAATACTGTTTAATTAAACTTTTATTTTTTCAAATAAAATAATAGAACCCATGATATTTTTATCAAAGCCTCTATTTGATACCCCATCAGGTAAGTTATTCTAAAAGTATTCAAACGAAAATAAATAAATAAATTTTTTATTTTCGAAAATTTTTGTGTTTTTCGGAAATTTTATCAATGTTAGCTCTAAACGAAATATAATAATAAAACTTGATCAAGATGCGAGGTAGGTTTCACAAAAAAGAAATAAAAGAAAATTGAGTTTTGAATTCGATATATTTCGGGGGTGAGCAATCATTCCACCGCTAATAATAACCCTATCCTCATTCATTTCGAAAGAAAAGGCCTTAAATTGGATCTCTTAGAATCAACAGAAATTAAAATGGCCCTATCAACTAATTCAAATATTTTAAATAACCAATTAGAAGTTCATAAAAATACAATTATTGATTATATATTATAATAAATTAACTAAACATTATCTATTGTTCGCACATTGAATACATTAAGGTAATTGTAGCCTCTCAGTCACTTTTCTAGTTGTACCCTGTCACGTACTTTCCCATTCTTTATTATAATAGTACAATAGTAGGTAGACTTTCCCTTCAGCTGGTTCAAAACTCAATTTTTTCATTTGTCCAAAATATTAATTCTTAGAACAACTTCCCTTCTTACCCCTACTTTCCCCTCACCACATACATTTAAAAAAATATTTAAAAAATTGTTATTTTTAAAATTATTTTTCCATTGTATAATCAGTTTACTTTGACTCCTGATGATGGGCTCACCTCCGAAATATATCGAATTCAAAACTCAATTTTGTTTTATTTCTTTTTTGTGAAACCTACCTCGCATCTTGCTCAAGTTTTATTATTATATTAAAATGTTTCACCTAGAACCAACGCCTAACTCCTTAAAAGTTACTAAACGAAATAATCTTTAGAAAAAGAATTTAATAGGTCAAGCTGTATCAATCAACTACTTTAATATATTATACCTAACATGGCTTTTTAAATTTGTTTTCCTAGTAAAACATGCGATCCTATTAGTGCCATAGAATGTCCGTATGTGAAAGCATTGTCGCTCGTCATCAATTTCATTTTTGTTTATCGTTGATAAGGAGAGAATGAGTAAATTTATAGATTTTTTAATTTAAGTTAAGTCAAATTTGAAAGCTGACAAGTACAAAAATCACCTAAAAATGGACTCTTACATATTAGCCATTTGATTACGTAAATTAAAAAAAATAACCAAATTCTTCTTAAAAAGATTTTTGTAGAAATATCTCTCACCTTATATAATAAAAATATTTTTTTTATTTTCACCTCACAAAAATCGATAAAAATTTAAATACAATTTATGGTTTCGGGTACATTTTGAATACACATAACTTATAAATCCCAAGTTTGTGCCAAAGATACACATCTACAAATTCACTTATTCTCTACTTAGCAATGACAAATAAAAACGAAATTGATTTCTCAAGCATTTTGGAAGATATTAAGGTACTTAGGTAATGAACTCTCGGTATTCTATCCGATTCGCACTTGGCAGTTCAAAATTATCAATATATTACACTGGGGTGCCCCCCATCTTCATGATGTCCCCCGGCCCGGTTTTTTTGGAAAATAACCCCCCCCCCCCCTCCCACACATTTTATTTACTTCTAAAGAATGAGAAGAACTTTTATTACCTTTTGTTGAAGTTATAAGACTTGGCCGCTTTTATTTTTAGCATATAATGCTAAAATGCAACAATTTTTGACTCCCCCCCTGGGGGCACCACTGGGTTACATTTTGTATTGTTTCGAAATTGTATCCCAATTGAAATATATAATATTATCTTAGAAGAGTTGCCTAATATTTATTTTATAACACTTTATACATTACTGAAATAAAAAATATGTTTTTTCATAATAAATAAATAATGAGGATTATCATGAAATATATATCCATTTATATATTCACAAAGGAATGAATTAAGCAAAAATATTTGAGGTTACATTCAGCTACATTTCTCTGATGAATAAACATCAGCACAGGTGGTGAGATATATTCTATATATATGATAAAATACGTATATTCCAAGCCTCGTGATTAGATATGGAAAATCAAAAACTATTCCCAATACTTAAGACGAATTACATTATTTACGGCTTGAATTATTTGTTTCATCTTATATTTGTATTATTGGGTATAAATTTTGATAATATTTTTCTTCACTTTTTTATCTATCTTTCTAATACAAATATTTATCACCTTTTAAAAAATTAAAATCTTTTTTAAGACTCGTTACACTCTCAGCGAATTTTAATTTTTTTAAATTATATAGGTGTTTTAGGGCGCATCAACGACAAGGGTTATTAGCGCCTCAAATACAAGACAACCTAGAAACGTCTTAAATAAATAGTATCACAGTCTAAGGACAAATAAAATAACAAGATAAATTTTACAAAACAAGAACAAAATAGACCTATACAAAATAACAACAAAGATAATATTATATAAAATAACAACAAAATAGACCTATACAAAATAACAACAAAAATAGTACTAAGTATATAAAATAACAACAAAATAGAGCTATACAATATAACAACAAAGATAAACTATATAAAATAACAACAAAAGCTGTAAAGGGGCTATTTAATAAATATACAACAGAATAAATTAATAAAATAGAAGAAGTAGAAGAGGGATATTTTATACATGGTTAAAAAGATTAATATCACGCAAATACCCAAGCAGGTTCTCATAGCAATCCATATCAGAGAGAATATCCCTGATGTTTTTATTTTCAAGTTTATATTTTATCTTATTAGTATTGTAAAGTGGGCAATCCACTAATATGTGGATACATCAATTCTCCTGTCACACGTAATACACCAAGGTGAAGTTTCTATATTAATTAAAAAGCCATGAGAAAAGAAACAGTGACCAATTCTCAAACAAGTTATTATTGCTTGTTCTCTCCGACTATTATATTTGTTTTAATAGTGGATTAATATTTCGTTTGATTCTTTTCAAGAAATTATTTTCAATTTCATTTATTTTCCCAGTTCTTCAGGATTAAGTTTTTTGAAAATAATTTTATATCCTCATAGCACACAATTCGGTGAAATCGTAAGTTAATTTATTCGCCCCCTTTTTTGCTAGTCGATCGACTTCCTCGTTTCCCAAAATTTTCTTGTGGCTAGGGATCCACATGAAGTGAATTACTTTATCCATTCTGATAAGATCTAGGTGTATTATTTGGATTTTTTGGATAATAGCGTGAAATATATATAAATTTTGGATTGCTAATAAGGCACTTAATGAATCTGATAAGAATATTGCCTTGTTAATTCTTTGATTTTTCAATTTGAAAAGTGCGAGTTCAATTGCCTGCTCAGCATTAAATATACTTGTAATGGGAGAGAATTTAAAATGGCCAGATGAACTGTCCATTTTAAATGCGCATCCTACATTTTTTTTCGAATTTTGATCTATCTGTAAATATCAGTGAGAAGTTCGGATATCTCTTTAGCGATTCGGCTAGCATGATATTACACGACCTCTCATCAAGGATCTCTTTATTAAATTTAGCCAAGTCCAATATACAAGATGGTTTGTTTAAGAGCCATGGTGGTTCTGGGGTATTAATTATTCGAATTTGTTGGTCCAAGTAATTTCTAATTCCTTCTAGATTTTCTTTTATTCTCAGAGCTAATGGTTTGGTACTTTTTGGACAATTTGAGAACTTGCTTAAGTTTGTGGGATTGAAAATGTCTTTATATGTTGGATGTGTTGGAAGAGAATTGATTTTTATAGCATAGTTCAAAGATAATATCTCTCTTCTAACTTTTAAAGAGAGTTCGCAAGACTCCACCAGAAGACTTGAAATTGGACTTGTCGTGAAAGCCCCCAAAGCTATTCTGATACCCAAATTAAGGACCATATCGAGTGGTTTTAGAACGCTCTCTCTAGCAGAAGAGTAAATGGGTGAACCATAATCTAATTTACTGCGAATTATTGCCCTATATACTCTCAGTTAACTGATAGAGCCCGCTCCCCAATTGGAATTGGAAACAACCTTTAGAAGATTAAATGATTTTAGGCATTTCGTTTTTAGATCTTTGACGTGATCTCTCCAGTTTAGTTTCTTGTCAAAGACTAGACCAAGAAATTTTACACTATCCCTATATAATATGGGACTCCCATCGATGTATAAAGGTGGATCTTGGTGGGACGTTCTAAGTCTGCAAAAATGTAGACACTATGTTTTATTCTTTGAAAATCTAAAACCATTTTCTGAGGCCCATTTATTTACATCATTTATTATAATTTGCATTTTTGTTTTTATAAAATTCAAACTTTTTGATCTTAAATAGATTTCAAGATCATCGACAAAGAGAGAGTGCTGAACTGGCGACTTAATTAATTTTGAAATGTTGTTCAAAGCAAAGTGTACAACTAAGAACAGAACCTTGTAGAATTCCATTTTCTTGAGTGTGTACCTTAGACAGAGTGTTGCCTACACGTACTTGATATGTTCGGTCTGTTAAAAATTTCTGTATAAAAATACCTACGTGACCTTTAATTCCCCATTCATTCAATTGTTTTAAAATAGATTATCTCCAAGTTGTATCGTAAGCCTGTTCAAGATCAAAGAAAATGGCTATTACATGATCTTTGTTTATAAAGGCATTTTGTATATAATTTTCGAGACAAGCTAATTGGTCAATGTAAGATCGTAAGGGGCCTGAATCCGCATTGATTATTGGAAATTAAATGATTATTTTCCAAATGCCACATCAAGCGTTTATTTACCAGCCTTTCGAAGACTTTACAAATACAACTTGTCATGGAGATAGTGCGGTAATTTTGCACGAAATGAGAATCAAGAATTTGCTTGGGAATGGGTACCAAAATTGCTTTTTTTCATATAGATGGAAACGAATCCTTTTGCCATAATTCATTGATAATATTTAATAATATTTTCTTAGAATGGGGATTCAAGTTTTTCAGCATTTGATTATGAATATTATTTGGACCGGGGGCAGTATTCCTAGTTTGATTTAATGAATATTCGAATTCCCAGACCGAAAAGGGTGCGTTGAAATATTCATTATTTGTTGAGGACTCTCAGCGAATTTATTATATACTAGGTGTACCGGAAAGTCATTACCGGTTTTTTCGAAAAAAAACTACGTAATTTTTAAGAAAATGGAAAATTTATTTATTCAAAGTATTGGCCATTTGATTCTATACATCTTGCCCATCTTTCTGGCAATTTATGGATGCCATCCCAAAAAAAACTGTTTGTCCTTTGAGCAAAACCATTCATCGAGCCATTTTCTAACTTCTTCGAAATTGGCGAAGTGCTGCTCTGCAAGCGCTTGTCCCATCGATGCAAAAAGTTGATAGTTGGACGGGGCAAGGTCTGGAGAGTACGGCGGGTGCGATAATATGTCTCACCCAAGTGCTTTCAACGCTTCCTTGACCGGTTTTGCTTTATGAGACGGCGCGTTATCGTGTCGTAAAATCACTTTACCGTGTCTTCGGGCCCATTCCGTTTTTAGATCAATGCGTGGTTCAAATTGATCATTTGTTGTCGGTGTATTGTTTTTTCAATTGTTTTTGAGTTTGGGTTGGGTCTTCATCCTGTAGTTTCGCACCTTCAAACTTTTTTGGTCTACCAGAACGTTCTTTATCTTGCACATCGAAATCACCACTTTTGAATTTTCGAAACCACACCTCACATGTTTTTAAGGTTAAAGCATGCTCACTGTAAGTTTCTACCAGCAAACGATGAATTTCAGCGGCTTTTTTCTTTTGATTAAATAAGAAAAGTAATGCGTTCCGCAAATGCACGTTTTCAGGCATGAAACTTGACATTTTCAAAGAGGTATAAATCTATGAAGGTGTTACTTTCGCAAAATATAACATGTATAGCTTTGAAGCTTGATGTCAGTAGAATAAAATGCATATGTGTCAAATCATAACATTGCATACTTAAGCCTAGCGACATCTGTTAGAAAAACCGGTAATGACTTTCCGGTACACCTGGTATATTATATACAATGAATTTATTTTTATTGGGTGGTGCAGGGTGGAGTGGGGGTTCAGGTTAGGGTCCAGGGAGGTAGTGAGGTGGTGCGGGGTGGTGGGGTGGGGGTGGGGGTTGGGCGCGGGGGTGGGTGTGCTGGGTGGGGTTCGGAGGATGTGGTGGGTGGGAGTGTATGAGGGTAGGGTTCGTGGGTTGGGGGTCCAGGGGGCGTGCCGAAGGCGGGCCTTGCAGCTTGTTTGATAATAAAATTTCCAAATCAAAATGATTTAATTTTTAATTTTCGTAAAAAAATTCGAAGTCGATTTTTCAGGTACCTTAAACCCAAAAAATTGAAAATCTCTCTCTATATCTGCATGTGTGTGTGCGATCAAATAAAATACACATTTTTGGCACTAGGACGTACTGAACGAATCGCTGCGCTCTTGACTAGTAATAAGAATGGGAATCCAGAAGACAAATTTTTTTTTTAAGTCATGTTTTTGAATTATCCTGGATTATGGGAATCTAGACAAGATCGACATTAGATATTAATATGGGACCTGAATGAACTTTCTACGACCTTTCGTTTTTCCGCTATCGTAGGTATAGAAATACGAATTAACATAAGTAAACGAATGAACATTTCTCAGTTTCAGACATTTCTCAAACCAAAACTCAAACACTAAACAAAGCAAAATATTAATTACTACTTAAAAAAAAAATTATTAACTCCTACAGATATTTATTTTTATTTCAAATTATTTATTTCCAATACAATATAAGATTGCTTTCGATTATTATATACTTATAGATAATTACAGGGCCGTCTAGAGGGGGGGGGGGGTGTCAAGGGGCTCAAATGCTCGGACTCTTAGAGGTGCCCATATGGACTTGACATATCAACAAATACAAATATTTTTAACTTTTAATGAAAAAATACTGTTAACACATCAAAAAAAGTTTCGCTCTGTTTATGAACAGTTTTTAAATTCCAATTAGATTACTGTAGTTTATTTTAAAGTTATCCAATATAATCATATTATATAATAGGTACATACAAACATTTATCATTTATTTCCTTCATGTCTTCTAATCTTTCTCTACTTTTTTTCTCTCTTCTTCCCTTCCAAAATTTGTTTATTGGTGAATTCGTTTGCCAACTTTGTAAAATATTGTTGATAAATTGTGTATAAGCAGTAAGTGGGACCTAAGGTCTTCTGTTTGTATACTTTGTGAAATAAATAAAATAAATAAATAAATTTATTCCAGCATATATGAAACTTTATAAATTATAAGGGGCCCATACTCATGTACGCCCATGGGCCCGAAATTTCTCTGGACGGCTTTGATTGTATGGTGTGTACTTCTATCTTTCTAAAATCGCATAAAATGTGCTCATTTTCTATTTCGACTTTGGAGATTGTCCCGGTTTGGGAAAAAATATTGTTAAGTCTACTATATTATATATGTGTTAGGATGGCCCTAATTTTAATGATTTTTGAAATTTGTGTTACACAGCCCCTAGATACCTTCCAAATATATAAAAAAAATCCCTGTACAATTTGAGCTCTTCGTTTTAACATTAACACGTGGCTCAAATCTTTGGAAGTTTTAAATTTAAAAATAGATGTAATTTTTTAACCAGTTACATTTTTTCATAATTCTTTTAAAGATTGATGAAATAATCTGAAATTTGGCACACTTGTTGCTTATATTGTTATAAGAAATCCTGGAAATCTCAAATTCTTATATTTGTTATTTCATTATAGATCATTAGAAAAAATTGCGTTATATTTATATTTATTGAACTAATATATAATAAAATAATAAATACATATAACAATTTGCAATCTCCAGGATTTTTTTAAACAGTATAAGCAATAACTGTGATAAATTTCAAATTATTTAATCAATTTGTTTGTATAGGAGATATGAAAAAATATCTGGTTAAAAAATTACATGTATTTTTTCATTTAAAACTTTCAAAGCTTTGAGGCACTACGTGTTAATGTTAAAATTAACAGCTGAAATTGTAAAGGGAATTATTTTTATATATTTGAAAGGTATCCAGGGGTTGTGTAACACAAATTTCAAAAATCATTGAAATAAGGACCATTCTAATTTGTATACGAGGATATGAGGTATGATTAAATGATTCGAGCAAAACTTCAACGATTTTTCGATTCTCGTGGTATTGTGGACCATTAATTTTTACCACAAGGTACTACAGTTAATAAAGAATTCTATTTGAGCTATTTGCGTCGGCTGCATGAAGCAATTCAAATAGAAAACGGTCAAGTTTATTAAAGGACTATTATTGGAAATTGCACTATGATAACGCCCATAGCTTCATTGCTTATTCGGAAATTTCTGGCCAAAATTAGCAACTTAAAGATACCACAACCACCCTATTCGCCAGATTTGGGCCTCGGTGAATTTTTGATCTTCCCAAAGATGAAAAAAATACATTAAAAGAAAATGTTTTACGACCAATGAAGTAATAAAAACAAAATCGCTTGAGGAGCTGAACGATATAGCAAAATCTGCGTTTCAAAGGTGTTTTAAAAACTAGAATAAACGGAGGTATATCTACATTACCATATGTCCGAAGAAGAGAGGAGGAATCCTATAAAAATTGATTAATAAATAAATATGTTTTGTAAATTAAAATACTATTGCACAAATTATTTGGCCATACGTTGTATGTTTATTTGAATCAAGTAGAAAACAACCTCATAGATTTCTCTATTTGAAAATATTAATAAAAATCTCTGCTCTATTATATGTCTCCAGCACACAGCCCGAATAATGAACGCATAGAAAAAAAGTTTCTCAGCCATACAAAAACGATGTTATTTATGTATCGATTTAATATAATATAAAATGAACAAATAATCTGTAAATATACGTTTCAATTGAATTGTTCTGTTTAACAAATAAATAAGAAAATAAACATTGGTAGATTTTAATAAATGCTACGAGTACAATTCTATTAGCATAATTATATAGATCTAAAACGAGAAGCCCTCTAAATAGAAACCCTCCCCCTTGGTTCTATCTCTTTATGCATCAGACTATCTCTTTCTAACTAACATTTGGCAGCACCCGTGTTGCTCACAATTTGCATATTATATATAAATATATATATAAGCTTGTATCCAATTGCAAATGGATGCTTGTGACATTACAAATTATATTATTGCATTTACATTTAATAATTGATGTAAATTTCCGGGAGGTTATCTTTCATATTATTATTCCTTCCCTAATTAGATTATAATGTTTACTTTTTGCTAACCATGATATTTATTATATCAATTAATCCTTTATAAGATAAATATCAGGGAGGTGTAAAAATTTTTTTTCAGGGAAGATTTATTAGAAAAATAATAATTAAAATGGAGGAACAAGTTAAATTGAGATGATTTCGTTTGCTGAGAATAGTAGAGTTTTTGATTGAAGACGAATCAATGAGCTTGTCCTATGTATTTTAAATATTTTTTCAGCTATTTAAGATCACGTTTTTTTGGCTCCGTCCCACATTTCAATTATCAATTTCTCGCAAATCTGTGTTCCAAAGTTGACAACCCTAGCAGCAACCTCCAAAAAACCATTCTGAAATATATCTACTCTTATTAAACGAGCAAAAATTGTATATTTATTTGTTTGTATATATATTTGTATCTTGGTTCTATTTTGAAAACGACTATACCGATTTCGATGAAATTCACGAGTTAGGGGGTTTTTGGGGTGACAATTCGATCTGTCCCGGTCTCATCTTCGACAAAGTTGTTTTTGATGGGTTTTTTCGTAATCAAATTACTTATTCTCATGTAGACAAATCCCATTCTTAAGGTTTTAAAAAAGGTCTCCCTTTTCCTTTTGTGCTCAGGCAGACAATGGGTCGGGTAAATCCTTTATTCTCAAAGGCCTTGAAGAAGTATTGTGATTGTGATTTTTAACATATTTTGTTCAACCTAAACGTTAGAAATATTAATAAACGTTTTATAATTGTTTTTATAAAGAATTTTATTTATTTAATAGAATAAAAAATAATCAAGAATTTATTTACAAATATATTTCGCTTAAACAGGTCTCAATTTTCTGAAAAAACAACACATTTTGATAGGTTTTATTTATTAACAATTCGATGAATAAAAATGAATCATATGGTTGAATCAAAACAGGTGCAGGAGGTGGGGTGCAGTGGTGGGGGATCCGGGGGTAGGGCGAGGGTTTTGGGGGTGGGGTCAAGCGGGGTGGGGGGGGTACAGTGGGCGAATACTATATATATTTGTATTTTTGTTGAAAACGGCTCTCAGAAAAATCGACCTTTATCAGGAATTTTAAATTAAAAAATAATATTAAAATAAAGATTTTAACACTGAAGGAAAGAAATGTCGGTACCTCAAACTATTTATTTAAGTAATGTAGATAACATTTCTCTCAAAATTGTAAGTTGATTTTTCTAATTTTTGTAAAACTGAAAAAAAGTCGAAATAGAGAATGTAAAAATGAACGAAATCTAGTAAATGACAGATATACTTGGATTTCAAAGAGGACTATAACATTTTCATTTGAATTCGGATAGTCACGAACAAGCAGAATGGTATTTTTTCTAGGCTTTACTAATCAAATGAAAAATAAATCCATGAACGTGAATTTATATCAACATCGAATATCTTCAGCCAGAGTATATATTTATCTAATTTGCTTATGACTATGTTTACTAGAATATATCACAATGGAAATGATTAGATCGTCTAGATAAAGCATAAATTGGCAATTTATATAAAATACAATTTATAGATCAATATCTATAATGAATTATGCGTAATGTTATTCGTCGGAATCTTGGAATTATCATCATCATCATTAGAGCTACAATCCTTGGTAATTCTTGACAAAGTTTTCGAGTAAAAAGAATTCAATTTTTTCTTCGATTTGGTAGAAAAGAAAAGGCAATAATCGAATCCTCAAAAACTTTGAAAACTAGGTATATTTAATTAGAGTTTCTTTAATTAAAAATTAAATTAAAATGTAAAAAATTTCAACACTCAATACTCATTGTTCTAATTGTTAGAAGTTTGAGCTAGAAAGCTTCTTAAATGTGCAGTTTTTTTATACTAACTTATTTTAATTCAGCTATAACCGCTTATAAACTAATATTATAATACAATTACATTTTTTTTTTTTTATTTTAAGTTTTTTGCGCTTGTCCTATCTTTTCGAATTTGAAATTACCGGTTGCCAAAATATTTTATGGGTTTAGAATTACAACTTGCAGTCTTGGATGAATGGAACAATTGACAATCTTTTAGAAGTAGTAACAACCTTTCCAATCCCGAACAATTAGCATAATGTATTAAAACCGAAGGTTCACCTGGAACCACCTATATTAGACAATTAAGTTAAAATAATAATAAAACTTGAGCAAGATGCGAGGTAGGTTTCACAAAAAAAAGAGATAAAACAAAATTGAGTTTTGAATTCGATATATTTCGGGGTGAGCCGGAGTCAGTTTTCTTTGACTCGATGATGGGCTCACCCCGAAATATCGAATTCAAAACTCAATTTTGTTTCTTTTTTTAATGCTTAGCATCTTTGCTCAAGTTTTATTATTATATTAAAATGTTTTGCCTATAACCAACACCTAACTCATAAAAGTTACTTAAGTTAAATTATTTTCATCAGAATATACGTTTCTTTTAATTCTGTAATATTTTCAAATACTTGTGAACTCATCCCAAAAACTGAGAGCGTAATAAAAAGAATTCACAAGCATTTGAAAGTAGAAACGTTGTTCATTCTGATGAGAATATTAACTCTGACACATTAAAGAGTCAAATATATTTCAATGATTTCACTTGAATGTTCTCTTTTGTAAGCAACTCAACTTCCGAAGTATCGAGTCTTAGAAGAATAGGTACTTAATAAAAATTAGGTATGGATTTTTTCAATTTTTTTAATATTTGAAGAAGAGTCGTGCAGATCCAATCATTTCTTTATTTTTTAAAAAATTCTTATTAACGTTTCGACCTTTGATTAATATCATCTTCAGAACTACAATATTAGGTGTACAATAATTAATCTTTGTCTTTTCAAAAAACAATATTTTTTAACCAATTAAAAGATAAAATTAAAAAATAAATATTGCTCATGACTTTTGACATTATGAGCAAGTCTAAATATATATTTGGGAGAGGAGCTCGTCTTCAGGAGTATGGATTGATATATTATATTGAGTCTTGAGCAAGAAGGAATATTTATTTTATAACTACATCTGTATTTTTCACCTTAAACCCTACACCACTCTCCCTGAGCCAAAAAGTAGATAATACGTTTTAATTTGGCATCAATATTAATAATCTATATAATAAAAATGAATTTCTTTTTCTTTGTAAGCGCAGATCTCTCAAAATGCCTTGACCGATTTGGCTATTTTTTTATTTTAAATGTTCGTAATAATAGTCCAATTCAGATTAATACGTAAAAAAAAATTGGAAAAGTTGCTCGGAAAATTGGAAAATTCAGGAAAAACTAAAAAAGAATTCAGGTTAGCCAACATAGCTTGCCAAACAATAAAAGAACTAAACTAGCAAAAAAACTGCAACAAAGATTTAAAAAACCATCTAATTTTTAACAGACTTCAAAAAGGATGCGGTTCTCTATTCGACTGAATTTTTTTTTGAGCCTATGTTACCTCATATCTCACCCAATTGTAAACCGATTTTGAAAATTTTTTTTGCATTGGGTCCAGTCTAGCTTCCGATTGGTCCCAATTTTTTCATAGATCTTTTTTGTTTGGTTTGTTCAGGCCTAACTTCTTTGTTTATGAACCGATTTCGATGATTCTTTTTTTATTCGAAAGGGGTATCTTAGGGATGGTGCCATATTAATTTGGTCAAGTTCTGATGATATGATCACTATTACTAACATCACTAAAGAAAAATAAAAATAATTTTAGAAAAAAATAAAACTAAACTTCAAAAAATTAAATGCAACAAATAAAATCCACTAAAAAGGTATAAATAATTATTAAGCAATACGTAACTTCTTTTTTTTTTTTTTTTTTTTTTTTTTTTTTTTTTTTTTTTTTAAAAAAAAAAAAAAAAAAAAAAAAAAAAAAAAAAAAAAAAAAAAAAAAACGTGTATGCCTTCGTTCAGTTACGTATTGCTACTGGAGTTCAAGACTTATAACACAAAGAGGAAGAATTAACAAGGCTATAACTGAATCTAAGCTCATAAACTTATCGGAGGAAGTCAACCTTCTGGCCCACTAAGTTCTGTAATCGGATATTCCCTAGACTTCTTCATTGCAAGGTATCTCAACTGACTCTTGTAATTGAACCTAACTATGATTTGTCTTCTGATCTCCCGATAATTGCAATAAATACAACAATATCTATATCGATATCACCTAAACCAAGTCTTACAGACAAAACACAAATTGGGAAAATTTTCGGATTATATTGATGAAAACACAAAACAATATTAGAATAAAAACTCATCAAGAACTTGAAGAAACCGCATGCATTTTTATCAATACCATCAAAAAGGCTGCCAGAAACTCAACCCCCAACATTGATAAAAAAATTCGAGGAGATCCACTTTCAGTCCCTTTTGAAATAAAAAAACTTGATCACTCAGAAACGAAGAGCTAGAGCTGTTTGGCAAAGAACTCACAGCCCTCATGATAAAAACTTATATAATAATATAAATAATATGCTGGATCAGAAATGAAGAAAGTTCGAAACGAATCATTTAAAAATTATGTAGAAAATCTTTGCGCAAATACATTCGTAAAGGAAAAGTTTTAGAAAATTCAATCATTGATTTTTTTCTGGGCATTTATTAATTTAGAATTCGTTACTTTTTTTAATATATATCATAGGTATATGTATAGAGGATAATTTTTATGAATTTAATTAATTCAATTTATCGCTGTTTTGTGTGTTATGTATCCTGTGGGGTTGTATCTTGGCTCTTTGGGGGATGTTCATTGAACACTCGGTGAGTGATTCCATCCGTTTCGACGCCGCACCAGCTTTAAAAGCTTCACTACCTTTAGTGACAAACGATATATATATATATATATAACACTTGCAACCCTTCCGGTTTTGTGGTATCATCAATCCCTGTCACAAAGAATAGCTGATGGAGTCGGAAAGGGGCGAGGGAGAGAAATATATAGATAGGATATTTATGTGCATGTTAATGTATATAAATAAAAAAAATAGAAAAATATTTGGGTCTTCGTGATAACACTAGAATAAGTGTCTAAAAACTAGGAGGGGCACTCTTTTGTAGAGCCAAGAGCCATTTCATCTTAATTGTTATACTCAATATTCTCAAAAGTGGATTGGATAGAGGTGTAGTCGAAAATTGTTCTATAGAATAAAATGAAAAAGAAGAAGAAGTTTTATTAAGGGGCCAGGGCTTATTAGCCTCACATTAGCCATCTTAGTATTTTACAATAAAAATATAGAGAATAAATATTACAAAAAATTAAATAAAAATAATAAATACATTAACTACATTGAAGAAAACAATTATAGGTATATTAGGTATTTCGGTTGTAATGAATGGGAATTCTTCTCTCGTGTTAGGAGATTTTTTTCAGATCCATCAAAAGAGGATTATATTTAAATTTTTTGCACCGCCCCCCTTATTTGGATAGTTGGTTTTTAATCAAACAAAAACTCGTTAAATATATATTTTTTTACAGTGAAAACAAAAGATTTAAATTATCTTTTTGAGTGTCTTTTTTTGAAAAAAGATGGAAATTATTTAAAAATCAACCCAGTATATAATATTATTAAATGAATTTAACTTTAAAGGACTTCATAGATATTAAGAAATATTTTTGTTGCATATCAGAGGTTCGTCCCCTTAGGAATCGAACCCAAGCGCTAACTAAGCTTGCGGGCCAGTAGCCAAACCCTTAAGACAAATCCCTCTCTGACATACAACATATATAAGTATTATAGCTAGATTTGCTACTGGCCGGCAAGCTTAGTTAGCGCTTGGGTTCGATTCCTAAAGGGGACGAACCTCTCTGATATCTCTGTCTTAAAAATATTTCTCTATCATCCTATGAGGTATACTTTAAAAGTTAAATTCAGCTAAATATCATCTTATATGCTGGGTTGATTTTTGAAAATTTCCATCTTTTTTCAAGGCAAAAAGATACTTAAATCACACGTTTCACTGTAAAATCCATGGGTCAATCTACTGAAAACTTTCCAGTTTAGCAGGAATTTTCACTATTCCCTTTGAGTTGAAGGGAGTGAAAAATCTAGCTATAATACTTATATATGTTGCATGTCAGAGAGGGATTTGTCTTAGGGTTTTGGCTATTGGCCCGGCAAGCTTAGTTAGCGCTTAGGTTCGATTCCTAAAGGGACGAACCTCTCTGATATACAATGTAAAAATATTTTCTCTAATATCTGAAGTCCTTTAAAGTTAAATTCATTTAATATATTTTTTTTTTATTAAGAATCCCTTAATTTTATATTCGATTTTTTTACTTTAAATATCGTATATTGTAAAATGCACATTGGCATTTTGAGAAATATGTATTTACATTTCAAAATTACCATGAAAATAATTACGATGATTATTAGTTGAATAAAAGATTTCACTGTCGATGGTAACAGAATTGTTTTTATTTTAGGTTAAAAATAAAATGAGAGAGTCTTCAGTCTCTATAGTCTCTAGAAATAATTAAAAATTATTTTATTTAAAAAAACAGAAGACTCTCACATTTTATTTTTAACCTAAATAATTACGATGAATCTTCCTTCTGATGAATTTGCTCTCGATGAATACCTAAGCCTGTTTGAATTTATTGGATAGATTTAAATTATGTATCTACATACCTATAGGTGAGAGAGATGGGACATGATTAGTAAAGAGTCCTTTTTAAATAAATAAATTTCGCTAATACGATTAGGCCCGAACTAACTTTTTATTAGAATTGACCAATTTTGGATGTAACGAAATAATTTAATGAGAAATACATAAGTTAGTGATGACTCGTAATAATGGAGTTTCGATTTTTCTATGGGGAACAATGAGTTTTATACGGAGTATTTATTTCAATTTCCACTTTTTCACAATTACTGCCTAACACTTTGAGGTAAACAAATTCAAAGGACTTTTATTAAACTGCATTTAATTTCCATCAGAAAAGTTAATATGAGAGAATGTCTGAAATCAATAGTTTGCGAGTTATGTAAATGTAAATATTTAATAATATAGAAATTCAAGCCCAATGATTTGGCTAGGAAATTTTTTGAACCAAAAAATATGGATTTCAATAAATTTTTTTACCTTAATACTAGGGACCACCCTTTATCTAAAACCTCTTTTATTTTTGTAAAATAATGTTTACTTTTCTAATAAAAATTATTTAATTTTGCAATTTTAATCCTTTCAAGCTACTAAATAAAGGGTTCCTAATTATATAAAATGAACTTTCTTTTAATAAATTAAAATATTAAAATGTTGGTTCATTATAGTTTTTGAATATGTAGAATATCCAAGCCTCTAGAGCAGGATTTATCTAACTTTCCACATAAATTTTACCATCACTGCCTAACCCTTTGAGGTACACAAATTTATATAATGACCTTTATTAAAAAAATTTAATTTAAAACAGAAAATTTAATATGACTGAAATGTCTAAAATCAATAAAAAATAGTTTACGCGTTAAAAAATATTCCAATATTGGAGTAGATGGATGGACTTGAATCAATGACAAATAAGGTGTCTGATGGGGAGACATCCTGTGTATAATAATAATTATAAATGAGAAAGAAATCGGTCTGTTTTATCGATTTCATCTATCTGAAGGTTCACAGAATGTTTATTATATAAGAAAATAGCATTTTGATTTAGAATTTTGTAGTTTAAAAGAAATTGTTTGAAAATATTCAATTTCTTCTCTCCGGGAGCAAATCAACTAGAAATGGCAAAAAGTTTTATTTTTTTTCTCTTTAGATATTTATTCAAATCTATTGAAAGTTCATATCTGGGTGTTATTTTCATTTATCTTTTATATAAAATTATTATTAATAGGAAATTTGCATTTTAAAGGTTAGTTTATTTGAAGTCGAATTTGAAAAAACGCTAATAACTACGTTGAATTTTTATTTTTTAAATATGAAATTATTAGATATTATTTAACAATTCATTATTAATAATATACTTTAATTTTGAACAAAATTGATTCAGTACTTTTTGAGAAAATCGTCAAAAACTCCGAAAAGCGTCAATGAAAAGCCGTTTCAGAAACATTTTTAAATTCACTTCCATGTCACAAGTCAATGTTTCGTTTCATATGACTTTTTTACTTTTTTTCAAAGACATCTCGTGTTTTCAAAACAACGTCGTTTTTTGAGGGTTCAGATAGTTTTTGACCATTTTCTCAAAAAGTACTTAATCAATTTCGTTCAAAATTAAATTACATTAATAATTAATTGTTTTATAATATGTAATATTTTTATATTTTTAAAACAATTTTCAACGGAGTTATTAGAGTTTTTTCAAATTGGACTTCAATTAAAATACAAATTTCTTAATAATAATTAATTGACATAAAAGATAAATGAAAATAACACACAGATATGAAATTTAAATAGAGTTGAATAAATTTTTATTGAAAAAAAATAAAACTTTTTGACATTTCTAGTTGATTTGCTCCCGGAGAGAAGGAATTGAATCTTTTTATACAATTTCTTTTAAACTACAAAATTCTTAATCAAAATTCTATTTTCTTATATAATATACATACTGTGAACTTTCAGATAGATGAAATCGATAAAATAAGATCATTTTCTTTCTTAAATATAATTATTTTGGTCTATTTTATCAAGAGCCTGGATCGCAATTCACCCGGCATCAGCGAATCATTTGTTACGGTTTTCTAGCTTTTTACCGTTTTCTTAAAAACTAATCAATCAATTACGTTCAAAATTGTATATAATTATTAATAATCGATTGTTTTATAATATAAATTAATTTCTATTTTTAAAAATTATTTCAAATGAGTTATTAGCGTTTTTTCAAATTAGGCTTCAAATAAACTACCTTTTAAAAAGCAAATATTCTTATAAAAATTATAAAAGATAAAAGAAAAGAAAAAACATAAGAAATTTCAATAAATTTGATTGAATATGTAATGAGAAGAAAATAAAACTTTTTCTAATAGATTCGCTCCCGGAGAGAAGAAATTGAATCTTATCATAAAATTTCTTTTAAACTTCAAAATTCTTAATCAAAACGCTATTTTTTTATATTAAAAAGATATTATGAAATTCCACATTAATGAAATCGATAAAATAAGATCGATTTTATTCTCATTTATATGTATATTAAGGGTAAAATTTTCAAGTGCATCGTATCTTGCTCAGACGGACAAAGATCGAAAACTGTCTTTAAAAGCTCACTTGATAATATATTTCTTCAATAACAAATTACAGATTTTTATGTTGGGCCACTAAATATTTCAAAATTAACCTCATCTTTAGTTGCTAAAAAATTCCATTGAACCAATAGAATCAGTTTACGAGAGACTCTCACAGAGTCAACTTGTAGTATAATTAGAATTTTAAACCTGTACATATACAATATGAACTTATTTTGCTATCATGTGTGAATAAAATGTTATTAAATACAATATTTTTTTATTAAAAGATAAACATATTTATATTTGTTGATAGGTCAATAGTCTATTTTTCTCTTATTTTTCTCCTAAGGTTCTCACAGATAACCAATAGTTTACTGTAGTCATGGGCGTATCTTGCTCAGACGGACAAAGATCGAAAACTGTCTTTAAAAGCTCACTTGATAATATATTTCTTAAATAACAAATTACAGATTTTTATGTTGGGCCACTAAATATTTCAAAATTAACCTCATCTTTAGTTGCTAAAAAATTCCATTGAACCAGTAGAATCAGTTTACGAGAAACTCTCACAGAGTCAACTTGTAGTATAATTGGAATTTTAAACCTGTACATATACAATATGAACTTATTTTGCTATCATGTGTGAATAAAATGTTATTAAATACAATTTTTTTTATTAAAAGATAAACATATTTATATTTGTTGATAGGTCAATAGTCTATTTTTCTCTTATTTTTCTCCTAAGGTTCTCACAGATAACCAATAGTTTACTGTAGTCATGGGCGCAGTGCCCCCCTACAAAATTCATTGCCCTCCCCCCTAGAAAAATCAACTAAGTTGTTTTTAATAGCAAATTTTGGAAGTAACGAAATAATGTAATGTGACATACATAAGGGATGCCTTGTAGATAATAATGGAGTTTCGATTTTTCTAGGGGTGTGGGCCAATGAGTTTTTTAGGATCAAATGGTCTAGGACTTACTATTTTGATGGCTCTATTTCCCCCCGCCCCCCCTGATCTGAAATGACTTTCTTTTTTATTATAGGTACCTTTTATAGTAAATTCCATTGTTTCTGGTTTTTTAGTTTTAAAATGTTATAATTTTAGTCTTTTAAGAACCCTATGTTCCCGAGGACAATAAATAAAATTAAAAAAAAAAAAGAACCCTACCCTCCTTTAAATTCGATTTCAACCAAAATCTAATCTGTTCTTAATCTCAATGCAGAAAAACTATATATGAAATTTCGTTTTGATATTCATACAAATTTTTGAGCTAAAAGCGTAAACAAACTTTGATAACATATTCATCCGTCCTTACTAACAAACATTTTGACAAATAATTAATGTATTATTATTTTATATAATCATTTTTGCGATGTTCAATCTATAGGACTTTCTTGTCGACCAAAATGCCAATGTTTATTTTTTATCTAAGTAGTCTGAGCCGTTTTTGTGATCGAAAAAAATCAAGCGAAAAAATTACTTTATTCTTGCAAGAATACAGTACTTGACCATATCCTGTATGGTAAAGAAAAAACATAAAAAACTCTAATTGAATAATGTTTCAATACAAACCAACACCGAATTTTCTTACTGTATCTTATGCGAAAAATTTTCAGACATTTTAAATACAAATAGCTGAGGCAAAAATTTGACTGAATTCAATACTAGAGGCGCCTGGCAGGTAAAACACGCGTACATGGTAAAAAATTTCTTTGTGTTTGGGGAATTATGATTGATTGACGTCGAATTAACCCATTTTATCTTTAATTTTGTATATTGATTATATTTTTCATTCTAATATGTTTGTCCAATTTGAATCCCCTAGCTTGGAATAGATTTTAATCTCCACTGTAATATTCACTTTTGTATATAGAGGATAAACATCTAAGAAAGTCGGAAATTAATCACCCTCTGTCGATTGGAACTAAGCATTCATGCTTTTGTCAAATTAAGTTTTTATTATTCAATTTAAAATTGTTAAGTTACCTTAAGCAAATATGTTAATTAATTTAAAATAATAAAAAAAGTCATAGAACTCAAATGAAATTTTTTTCTATCTATTAAAAAAAAAAAATCTAGTTCAACGGTTTTTACATTCGGACTTAAATAATTTTAAAAGTTTCTACCAGTAAATATTTAATACTTAAATTTATTTATTTATCGGGATCTAAATGCCCATTTTAGCCAATTGTCAAAGTGGTGAGTGTGTTTGTGTGGAAATGTGTGGAAATTAGTCTAGTCATCATATTATCAAAAGATTTTAAAACTTTAGAATATTTTCACGGTTTTTACTTATTAATATATTATTATAGACTTCAGTAATGAGCAAATATTTTTTTCAAACAATTTTATCGAGCCCCCCAAAAAAATATTTCGTGGCGCTCTAGCAAGAACCACTGAGTTAGGATATACAGATACTAGATATACAGATGCTAACCTCGAAGGTTGATTTTATTCAGCGAAAACATTGTTAAAAACATCGAAAATGGAGAAACTTTAATTTTGTCCATGTACCTATATTACAAATAAAAAATAAAGCTAGTTGGTTTTAATGCATATGATTAAAATGGTATAAATAAATACATTTTATTCATTTAAGACCGAGCTATATGATTTTTCATATCAATAAATAATTCAGATGAATGTACTTAAAATATTATATTATTATTTATTTTAAAATTAATTGTTTATTAGGGCCGGTTGTATGTCGCAAAGTAAATGCTTTTTACCACTAACAAACGGTAGATGATAAATGGAGGCACTGCGATGGCCAATCAGATGACAGGAACTTTCAGTGCCTGTCATCTGATTGGCCAACCCAGTGCCTACATTTACCATCTACCTAACTTCCTGTCTCCTTTGAAGTAATTATGATTTGAACTACTTTCATTGACTTTTTGTTACCCTGAAGAAGGAGACAATAAATCTCCGAAACGTCGGTTTAACAAATAAATGTAAAATAATAAAACCTCTATAGTCTTATTTTTTTACAACCACCGTGGACTGCTTTCATCAACATCCAATTGCATAAATAATAATCTCAATCTTTAAATTCTATTTGAACATTAAAATGATATAAATATGAATATATGATGCACATGATGCCAATGATGTCCTGATGAATAAATGAATAAAGCTTGTAACTTTATTCTTTGAAAATTACTATTGACTTCCTGTGAACAAAATCTTAATTTAAAAAATACTTCCACAATACTTATCATTATAAATATATAACAGAAAATTATTAAATTAAAAATTAAAAATAAGGGTTAAATCAAAACGACTTGATAATGAATTATAAGACTGACGACGCGGCGTGACGTTTATATCTTATATACTCGATCAATCCGTTGAAAAATTATTGATTTTATTGGAAAATTAATGTATCTTCGACTTGAGACTCCTTTTAGAATATATTTCTTGTTTGATGCTTATTTGTACAATATATTTTATTAATCATATTTATTTATTTTTAATTATTTTACTAATCTTCCTAAATAAATAAAAACAATTGCTTATTTATTACTTATAGAAACTGAAATATTTGATTATTAATTTAGTGAGGGTTTAAATAAGAGACGTGCAGCTTTTATTATTTATTTTTAAATAAATAAATAAATAAATCTTTATTTCTCGACCTGCTTAGAGGCACAAGTCCTCGGTGGCTAGGTCCTCCAAACATCAATACAATCTAGCTACAATACATTAATAAACATCAATACAAATTAATTACAACAATTTAACAAATAATAAACAAGGAAAAAAAAAAAAAAAAAAAAAAAAAAAAAAAAAAAATAGAAATGTATGCTCATTAACAAATAACATGACCATAGATTTCCATCAAAAGACAAAAAGTAATTTAAAAATTCCGCGCAAAAACCCGATACCAGGAGCAAGCGACGCATTAGCCATCCCGGCATTTGCCATAAGCTGTTAAGGAAACCTGGTCAAAACCTTAACAAGGATGGTATGACCTCTCTCTACCTCACCTAATCTCTGCTTGTGAGAACTAAATAAAATTTTGCACAACTCTAGGACATTAGGACTTGACAAAATTTATAATTGATTTAATCATAGGGGGCAGAGGACTATAATCCCAAGTAGTAACAGACAGACTGTTCCACAAATCAATGCCAGATCCTACAAATGAATGTAAACCGATATTTTTCAAGAATCTTGGCTTACGAATCTTTTTTCTATGATCAGCTCTACCTAAATAACTTGGTTCCTGAAATCTATTCGTTATTTCCTCCCAACTCCTAAAACCCTTATAGGCTTTGAAAATCACTTTCAATTTAGCCCATTCCCTTCTCTCCAATAAACTAGACCATCCTAATTCATTAATCATTAATTTTTTATTTATTAACTTCCGCTAACGTTTCGGCTATTGGTTGTAGCCATCTTAAGAGCGGGATTTTGTCAATATTTATATATAAAAAAAAAAAATAAAAAAAAAAAACTGGAGAATCCAAAATTTTTTTTATATAAATATTGACAAATTCCCGCTCTGAAGATGGCTACAACCAATAGCCGAAATGTTAGCGGGAGTTAATAAATAAAAAAGAAATAATAAAATCTGCACGTCTCTTATTTAAACCCTTACTAAATTAATACAACTACAGCTATAAAGAATTCCTAAAATAAAATAATTTAATGAATCTTCTCTAATCATGGCATTTCTTTTTGGAATTTTGAAGAATGGATGAATTTTAAAGAGCGGTTAGATTTATAAAATTTGGATTTACAAGTTGACACGTTAGAAGAACTTCTCATCACAAAAATGTTGCCTAAATGCCTAGAAACAACGTATCACTTGTCAAATTAAGTTACTATCTAATTTAAATTTATAGCGCGATTATAGAATCTATAATCGAGTCTAGCCCCCGGTGATTGTATTTAGAACAATAATCCTTTTATATGAGAGTTCGCAATATCTTTTTAGCTATTAAATCATTTTATTGAACAACTCCATTGATGTTGCAGAGATATATTATTATTTTGTCGTTATCTCTTGTTGTCTCTTTCTGAATTTATTTAACAGGCAATAAACTATCGCTCTTTAATTTCAAAGCAATGAATAAATTATCTGTTAAATATTTTGCTCGTTCAAGTAAATAGGTAAATATATATCTACTTACAGAGTATATGTATTGGTAAATTCTGCCTCCACCGTATCGAGAATCTTGCTCAAGGCCGTCTACAAGTCAAACTACCTAGAGAACTGTGAATTTGAAAAAATAATTAAACAAATGTAAATATAGCAAGAAAAATCTAATAATTTCTGTGCACTTTAAAGCATTTGGATAATGGAGAATAATTCCGCTCATGGGACATCTATTATAATAATTGGCTTTCGCGACGGCGTAATCTGCCTGATTGGTCAAAGAGATCCAATGGAGGTCACTAATTGGTCTTGAATAGGTAATTCGTTAAATAAATACGGGGAAGAACAAAAATAATTTAAAATCTAAAATTTTCAAACAAAAATACTAAAAAACTATTTGCCCTAAAAGAGCCCTCATATTTAAAAGGAGAGATATGATTAAATGCTAATGAGCTCATTATTGGAGAGGGGGTTCTTTTATAAATTATTATAAATTATTTTATTAATTATCATTTACTTTTATATTCCGCAATTAGAAAAATATTTTGGCCTTTTCTCAATCTTGATCAAACCAGAGGCATGGTGGGGGTGAGCATAAGTTATTTTATTACGGGGGGGGGGGGGGTGAATATAAATTATTTTATTATACCAGTGGAGTGCCGGGGGAGAGGTGGTTCTGAATCATTTTGTTAATTCCTCCCACCAAAAGCAGAGCCATAAATTTAAGTAAACTATATGTTCTCTATTTTTTTACTCGATTCGCCCGGAAGGTACGCGAAGGCAGCCTGCCGCCCAAGCAACAATTTTGACAAAATTTTATACATCAATTACTCTTTAGGGCCCTGTGAAACTATTAACTACCAAAATAGGGAATAAAGAGAGGTGGATAATTCGAATTTTTAGGATCTTTATTCATCTGGGCATAGGGCTTAAGGACCGTGTGAAATATTATTTGGACATATTATAAATTAACCTTCTAAAAGAAGGGAATGCAAAAATCTAGGCCCTAGATCAAATTTTACGAGTCATTATTGAGGACCATGCGGAAGTATTTGTGAAAAAAATATTACCTGAAAAAAGTAAAAGTCTAGAAAATTTTAAAGACTAAAACTTATAAAATAAGATTATATTAAAAAAAAAACTTTTCACAAAACATACCTGTTTTTTTTTTTTATTTAAAAATAAACTAAAAAGCAGAAAATTTTCTCTTTAGTGGTCTAAGAATTTTCTTACAATGATTAAATAAAAGCGTCGATAATTTTTTTTTATTCATGTGAGTAAACAAATTTTTAGAGTACTAAAGATAAATTTATTTTCTGCCTTTTAGTTCATTTTAATAAAAGCTTGTTTTGTAAAAAGTTTTTTTAATATATTTATATTTGCTTTTAGATTCCGAACAGCTCTCAGATCGTTGCCATTTTTGGCTCTAACTTTAGTTGGTTTTAGACATAGCTGGCAGTTAGCAGTTAGCTCGCATTCAAAGATATCCGAGAGTTTGATGATAGGAGATGCTGCTTAATGGAATAATTAGTTGAATTTATATTCAACTTTACAAAAGAGAAAAAATTTAATCTTTAGGACAAATTCTAAGATTTTAGTAGATATATTATTAAATTGCGATATCAGAGGGGATTCATCCCTCAGGTTCGACGCCTGAGGGATGAATCCCCTCTGATATCGCAATTTAATAATATTTCTACTAAAATCTTGGAATTTGTTCTAAAGATTAAACTCTTTCTCTTTTAAAAATACATTGGTTAATCTGAACCCGAGCTGATTTTTTGAAAAACATTCCAACTATTTTCAAAAAAAAAAAGATGCTCAAATCTTTAGTTTTATATTCAACTTTACATTTAATTATTTTTCAGTCTATTCCCTTGTGAGTGAAAAAAAGTAAAAAGAGTTAAAGCATCGGCGTTTGCGAGAGATTGAGAGATGACAATAAGAAAAAAAAATCAAGAAAAGATCCAAGGCTTTATTTTCGAATTTGAAATTTTTTCTTCTACCGCTGGATAAAAGAAACCGATCTGACATGACATATGCCAAGCAGATAACGATGAAAGCGTGCGCCCCACCAATGTATGTAGCTTTCGAATATTCCTGAAGGATGGGAGCAAGCACAAAAGGAACGTCACAAACACGAGGACGAAAAAATTCTCAACTTTCCCTTTCAAATATTTCAAAATTGATGGCAATCGAAATCAAAGAAAGAAGAAAAAAATAAGAAACGTCTTTCTTTTGAAGCTAAATTTATATATGTGGCAATATTTTGAATTAAATTCCTTGTTGAGGAATTAAAATGTGAATTCTATAAGTACTGGAGATTCGACGGAGACGACATACAAATATAATATACATTATTATCATTAAAACAATTTTTCACTAAGATCACATTGTTCCTAAAAATGTAAATTCTTTTTAATTAAAATACTAGCTATTGCCAAGAATTGTCTTTTTGAAAAACTTTTCATCTAAATTTTCAAAAAAATGACACACTCAAATTCTTTATATTTATAATATACTAAAGGGTTTCTCTCTGAAAGCTTTTTTCAGCAAAAACAGAATTTTTCAAATATATTCTAAAGTGAATGAAGTAAAATTTCCTTGCTTTTATTATACCTGCATGTCGAAGGCAATTAATTTCTATAGTAAGCTAACAGCCTGGATAGCAACGTTAGCGCTTGGGTTCGATCCCAAGGGGTTGAAACCCTCTGGCATACAAATATAATATACATAATTATCATTAAGATAATTTTTCACTAAGATCACATTGTCCTTAAAAATGTAAATTCTTTTTAATTAAATTTATTTTATTCAAACTTTTCAAAAAATCTAGTAGTAATCTACCTAGTCTAATAACCATTTTGGACTGGGCTGGCAACTCGCCAGACTTCAACCAGATCGAACATGTATGGGCGGTCCTAAAAAAAGAAATTTGCAAAGATAAAATAATTATTAACAAAAGGGACTTGATAGAAAAATTATTAAAGCATGGCACAATACACCCGCACTTCAAGAAATAGCCAAAAAATGCATTGGCAGCATATGCAGCAGCGCATACAAAATGTGATTGCTCGAAAGGGAGGATTCACTAAATATTGAAATTGTATTTGTATTATTGAATTTGTATTGTCCTAAGCTAATAAACCTATGAAGATAACAATTGAAACGATATAGTAACCTAAACCCTTAAAAACGTATGAAAGATATAATTTTTCAAATGAGTATAATAATTTGGCCACACACTGTAAATTCAAAAAAAAAAAATATTTTAAGGTCAATTTCACTCTTTAAAAAGCGAACTTTTCTAAAATATTCTCTCCTTTTCAAATTGTTGAATGAAGAAACGTGTAACCACCTCCTTGTTGTCTACTTAAACATTGCCTACTCGTTTGGTGTTCTAGGCTACCATTAATATCAAAAGAATTTTCAAAATGATGTTCCATTGTTAATTAATTAATTATTTTTTTAATTTCTTGATCAAGAATGCTATTATAGTCATTGGGGATATTAAATAATTTAATATATAAAGAAATATAAGAGATTTTATAATAAATAATTATATAGGTCTGCGAAATTTAACTTTTGAAAAGGTGTTCGTATTATTGAGTACTCTCAGTACCGAGGATGGATCTTTAACGTGGGTCTTCCCCTCTTAGTAAATATTTGTTAATATATACTCCTATATTTTTTACATATATATGAATATTTAATATACATTGTAAAATAAAATGTTATTTTTACCGCCTGGCTCCGCTTCAAATGCTGGTGCCGGAGCCCCCCCCCCCCCCCTTTTTTTTGGCTCCCCTACCTACAACCAAACTGCGTCTTCAATATTACCGAGACGTTAGGAAAGATAAATCTATTCTAGCTTAAAACTCTAAAACAATGCTATAATGAAGCTCATTATTACACTAAAACGTCGAATAATGAAAATAATTGTGAAAATGTAAAAGAAATTAATATAATACAAGTATTTTTCCACTATTTTCCCACTAGTCAAAGTTTATAAAACAAGGATCGTATAATCCCTGAGTTTGACAAGGTAGAAATGTTACCAAGTTTATCACAACGAGTATTTTGAACATTTTTTTCTATTTTAAATAATTTTTTAAATTTTATTTTTTATTTAAAATTAGAGAGGTATGTAGGTAAATTAATGGGCATAAGTTGGAAAAACTTATTATGAAATATACACTTACCTATATACATAAGAAATAAATAATCAACATTCCCCTTTTTAAAAGAGAAAGAGTTCAATCTTTAGGACAAATTCTAAGATTTTAGTAGAAATATTATTAAATTGCTGATTTATTAAAAAAGATTCCAACTATTTTCAAAAAAAGTTGTTCAAATCTTTAGTTTTTTTTTTTCATTTTAAGCTAAATTTTTTAATTTCGCTTATAGAAGAATGGAGTAAAAAATTTCTGTGCTTATATAATATATTGCAATTCAGAGAGAGGTTTTTGTCTCGAGGGTGAGAGCTGACTGCCCGGAAAGCATATTAGTTCTCAGGTTCGAGTTCTGAGGGGATGAATCCCCTCTGATATCGCAATTTAATAATATTTCTACTAAAATCCTAAAATGTGTCCTAAAGATTGAATTCTTTCTCTATTAAAATACATCTTGGTTAGTCTGAACCCGAGCTGATTTTTTGAAAAACATTCCAACTTTAAAAAAAAAAGATGCTCAAATCTTTAGTTTTATTTTCCCTTTTCTTTCTGAAACGAAAGTGTCAGTCTCGTATTCTTATAACTTATGAGTGTTGCAACTTGTTGCATCCTTATCATTAAAACAAAAATGAAAGTCGTCTAGCGTGTACACTAGTTATAAAGAACTTGTTCTTTTTGATTTTCTAAAATAATCTTTAATCAACATCTACCTACTTAGGAAAGAAATGTATACAATACACAATTAAATTCGAATTAAATTTCAATCGGCTGGAAATATTCAATTTATATTTAATAACAAAAACCCTTCCCTTAACCCAAATATACGATTTATTATACTTAATTTTTGAAAATGTGTACCCTTATCGTTTATTAAGACTTCTTAAAGACACCTTTATGGTAATATAGGGTGCTCAAAACTAAAGTGGATCAAGTCAGGGCCACTTAACTCATATCTTCAAAAATTCGTAAAATAACAAAAGTGTTGAAAGATTAAAATTTCGGCGGATGCAAATAGTTATTAACCAGAGTGAAGAGATGAGGTAAAATTTTTTTTAATGATTAATTTTAAATGGGAATTGGATACATAAGGAAATTATGTTAGTTTAATTGGCCTTCCACCAATTGGATTTTTTATTGCAATTTTTTTTCTTTTTTTAACCGACCTCAAAAAAGGAGGAGGTTCTCTATTCGGCTGAATTTTTTTTTTTTTTTTTTTTTTTGTGTCTATGTTACATCATATCTCCGCCAATTGTGAACCAATTTTGAAAAAAAATTTGCATTGGGTTCAGTCTAGCTTCCGATTGGTCCCATTTTTTTTTAATTGGTATTAGACCTTTTTTGTTAGCATTGTTCAGACCTAACTTCATTGTTTATGAACCGATTTCGATGATTCTTTTTTTATTGGAAAGGGGGTATCTTAGGGATGGTGCCATATTAATTTGGTCAAGTTCTGATGATATGATCACTATTAATAACATCACTAAAAAGAGAAAAATAAAAATAATTATTAAGAAAAAAATAAAACCGACATCAAAAAATTAAATGCAACAAATAAAATACACTAAAAGGTATAAAATAATTATTATCTTATTTAGTTACAACTAAACGACGAAATATTAACATGAAATTACTTTTTGAAGTCGGTACCAAACAAACTATACCTATAAGCGAGCATACCCTCCAAACCGTACTAAGTAAGATCCGCCAAGTGCGATTCATAAAAGGTAGGTATATGTTTTTAAATTGTAATTTCTCGTTGTTAGGTATAATAAATAGGCATGTTTTTAAGAATTTTTCATATTGATTAAATATTACATTGAACAATGAACAGCATGGAAATTCTGTTAGATACAAAGTTCATGTAAAATGCTTTATTGACGTTCTCCTAGAGCTTCATTTTCAAGTGAATCAAATTAACAAAATTTACCCTGATTATACTGAATGAGATGTTTAGAGGGATACCTCACATCCAATTATGAAAAAGTATTTTTTATTTTCGACAAACTCCCTCTAAAATAATCATCAGATTAAAATTATAATACAATTTTAGATACCAAAGAAAATAAATACAAATATATTGTAATTGTCAAATCCGTATCTTCTATAGTTTATAGTTAGAGCGCTTGACAGACGAAAAGACTGAAATACAGAAAGACATTTTAAAGATACTATTTTTGTAAGGAAACTCAAAAATGACTTAACCGCTATTTCTTACTCGTTAAAGAGTTTTTTCCTTAGTCTAACTTTCCCGACCCTTGAAAATTTTATTTCTACATGTTTCGGATGCAATTCTACTTTTAGGTTCTCCATCCCAAATAACCCATTATGTTGTCTTGTTTTCAGGGATATAAATTTCAAACATCATAATTAAGAATGTGTTGTACCTTCTTAATATATATTTTTTAGTTTCTTATTTTAAAAATAAGACCAAAACCAGTCTGAATGGTCTAGGTAAAGCTCCTGTAAATTGAAGGTAAAATATAATTTACATAGCTATATATATATATATATTATCTTTTCAAAATTTGATGAGATACTTTCACAATTTTTTAAGAGGAAATCAATGGAAAAATGTTCTCTTCTTGGTGCAAATTAATACACCCCTATAAATAAATGAAAATATCGTCGCTGATCTTACAAAACCTCTTAAGTCCTAAATTCAAAGTTTGCCAGAAAACAAGAAAAACAATTTTATACACGAATACAAACAAATAATGGAATATTTATTATTTGTCCGTAGCGCGAAATTAAATTGGAATAGAATTATAAGGTTTCAATAGACAAACCCGTCGTGAAAAGTTGGTCGGTATAAACGTATAATACGTATTTGACCAAAAATCGGACATACAAGGTTTTGTAAGATCAGCGACGATATACGTATATATAAAATTATATATATTTTGGTGACATTTCAACCAGGGGATGCTGTCCAAAAAAGTATCCTTCATTTTTTGAAATTTTATTTTAATCTTAGCTTTTTTTGCGAATATCATTGATTCTTCCCTAGATTTTTTAAAAATATATTTTCGCCCCAAATGGATACTGCTTTGTGTGAATGTGGGTAGGAGTCAGAAATTAAATCTTGTGACTTAAAACTCCACAGTCCCTGAGATGGAAATCAACCATCTTCCACATTGAATCAGCCTGTTCTATAAGAAAATTTTAAATTTCTCCTATTTCTATTGCTATTAGCTTGTCTATATCACTCTTAGTAATTTACGATCTTATATATTGAGAGTTCTTAGAAATAGACTAGTCCAAAGATTCTCGAATCATCTTTATTTATTCTTTTTTTGTATTATTTCTATTTTATTAGTTCCTTAGCGAGAACAATTTTTATTCCATTAAAACTCGTCTGTACTTGTCTCTGACATGCTTGAACTGGAAGATATATCAGGGACTTCAAACCTTCTATCTGTACCCTTTTCGGAAAAATCATTTTAAATGCCTTTGAAACTTTGAAACAATTTTATTTCATTTAGAGAACTAATATAATTTTCAAAAGAAAACATGTTTTTTATAGAAATATTTGAAATAACGGATAATAATTTGAAAATTTAAAGATCCTCCTAAATAAATTAAAAAACTATAAATGTTTGAAATTTTAGGGATGCGCCGCATCCACAGAATCCATGGACTGCACGCATATATATATTATATTATATCATTTTACTATTTAGAAACTTTAGTTTGGAAGGCTTGTCTTTCACATTCAGTCATTTTTTATAAATATTATATAGATATTCGTTTTTTGGTATATTCAGACATTCTTTGATAGATTTTGATAAAATAAACTTTATAACCAGTTTGAAAAACAAAGTAAAATGGTCTAAGAATGTCATAAAGTTGAGAAAACTAATTTTGATAAGAATTTTCTATTAATTTAACCACTTTATATCAGGTGGGTTAAAATAAATTAAACAGGGGGGGATTTTAACAAAACAGTTTTCTGGTGATAAATAAACATTAATTAAAAATAATATTGAAAAAATGGTTCTGCTTATAACGAATGATTTTTTGCAGTCAAGATTAAGTAAATTTGAAATAATGTTAATTTATTTTTTTACCAGAGATTCGTACCGTTCCGGCCATCACTAGAGTATCGTGTTGCGCAGAAAGTTTTCAATCTATTAAAAATAATATTGATATATCGCTTTTAACTTAACTTTTAAGGCCTAAAAATTACCATCCTACGCTCGGTCTGCCAGCTACTATATATTTTAATGTTCATAATTAAATAACTTTAGCTTTTCAGACTCCCAATCTGATTGTCTCTACCTCCGGGCTGTGTGCTATAAATAAATTACGAAATCCATATGAAAAAAATGTAGCAGTAATAGTAATAGTAATGGGGATATAGAATTCCAGGTAAACATAATGAAGATCCCTAGAGAGAACCTAATGCCATTTTTTATAATTTTTTTTATTTTAATTAATTCCACTCGCTTTCCTTCTTATATATTTATATTTCATATACAACCACACACCTGATTACACGTATTTTAGTATAATTATTATTACGTGCTAACGTCAACATCGTATAGAAGGGCTATAATAACATAATAATATTTAACTTGTAAGCTGCTACCTTTCTCCTTTCTCTCTCTCTCATTTTTATTATTATTATTCCGAGATGTTAATACACGGAACACTTTTCATTTATTTCTGCCGGTTGATAACTAATGAAATTAAAATAATCATTTAATGCAAAAGATTAAACGATAACAGGCATAAATTTATCTTAATATTATATGAGGTGTTCGAAGCGAAAGTAATCAAGTTTAAAAGGCATAAGATAAATTCTGTCAAACTTAATTGGTTAGACATCTAGTTTTCATGTTAGTGTTCTATACACACAACTAACAAAAATAAAAAAAAATCGTATTAAGTAGGTTCTTTCGCGACAACTCACACAAAAAGTTTTAGCATCGTAACCACTTTATAAATATGAAGGGAACTAAAATTTTAGTTTATGTTTTTTTAACGTGACTATCCACTCCCAATACGAAATCTCTATATGAATACACATATACTTGTCGTTTCCAAGCCATTGTGCTTATATCCCCTCTACTAAAAATAATCGCCCATATATGTTGTTGTTTTTTGGTTTTAATCAAAACTACGTGGTAAATAATTTCAATTTTTTTTAAGTTACTCCGAATATATTATTCTAACAAATATTAGTTTTTCATCAATATGGTGAAAGTCCTTCAATGAAAAAAAAATAAAATAATGATCATATCCCCACCCTTTCCCTATCTACCCTATGTAAAAAATGTCATTTTTAATTGGAATTATTTCATGTTTGGTGTGGTAAATCGTCTTCAAATTTTAACAGTATGTGTATTATGCTTTTAATGATTTATATTTCAAGTTTCAAAGACTTCTTGAATTTTCGCATTTGTGAAAGAACTACCTTAAAATAAAAAAAAATTCTAAATCACTAAAATTTGAGCTTTCACTTTTTCCTACAAATTCCCTCTTGAAAAGGGATATTCTCGCATTATTAATTCTGATCTAAACTATTTGAGTTATATTTCATTTTTTCTGTAAAATAAGTGCAAATCTCCAGTGCCGTATTTAACGGTGGGCGAACTGGGCTGCAGCCCGGGGTCCATTAGCCACACGATCTCAACCCAAGATATCTATCTATCTACACTTAATAATAATCGGCTTACGGCGGCGACGACGGCGTGATCTCTTTGATTGCCTAAATAGATCAAATGGAGGTCAGTAATTGGCCGTGCTTAACAATGTGTTATATAAATACTTGGGAGGTTAAAAATAATTTAAAATCTACAATTTTCAAACATGACCTTTAGTCAGGAAAATGCCCGCCGAAGGCGAGAAATGCAGCTGGTTAAAATGTGATCGTATATGATTTTTGATATATGATATAATAATTTTTGAAATAAATTGAAAAAGCAGTCAATATGTATGTGCATTGTTATGGATCTTATAAATTGTATTAGTAAATTTATCAATTACATAAAATAGGGTCCTTTTTTGTTGTACTGCCCAAAACACCGAACCATATCTCTTGTTGGTAATGAATCATCCTATCCTGCCTTAAAAAAAATTAAAGCAAACCACTAGAAATTAAAAAATTATAGGTACATATTATTTTTAGAAATGTTTGTTTGAGTGATAAAATAAATGTATTCCTAAAATAATATGTCATTAGAGAGTTAACCAAACAATATCCATAAAATTATTATTTGTAGTATAATTTATTAGCGATTTAATCCGTTACCAGAAACATTATTTGAATTTTTTCTGTTTTCGTTGAATATAATTTTCTCTCTCTTACCTTGAGTACTAAAAAGATTAAATACTTCTTAGTGCCCTACACAACTAATCATATTTTTGTAGTGACTACTAAACAAATAAAAAACATGTCCTGTTTATTGACAGAATATTTTTTACTTACTCCAAATCGATAATAGAATAAAATAAAGGTAAATTAAATAAAAAGTGAATTTATTTATTTGCATTTTGATTTAAGTACCTACTCTAAAACGAAGTTTAAAAATTGATGAGGATGGCCACTTTAAAGTGCAAAAACGTCTAATTAATCCATTAATTAATAATAAATAATTAATACCACGAGGTTTCCTAAGTTACAACTTCCAAGATAGTTTAGATATCATATTAATTCTTTTTGTCGTTGATAAGATAAGAATGAGTGAATTAGTGAAGTTTTTTCATAATTTTAATTTTTATTTAAGCTACTTTTCTGAAGAAATTTATAAAATAATTCTCTGAAAGTGGCCATTTTGGGCTCTCTCCCACCATTATTTTAGAAATAATTAAATTTTAATTTTAATCATGGAGATCTTTACAGGGATACATCACATCACATGATAAAAAAAACATGTATTTTTTTATTTTTGAATCCACATTTAATTCGACCTTCCCCAAAATAATTATCATTCAATTAAATTGAAAGCAAGGGGGTCGGGTAGCCTAGGGATAGCGTGTCAGCCTGCTAACCAAGTGGACCCGGGTTTGAATCCGACTTGAGCCATCCGGCTAAAGCCTGACCCCGGGGGAGAGAAATTTTAAATTAATAAGTAGTATCGTAAATTGGCTTATGCCTAGAAAGCCCGAAAAGCCAAAACAAAAAAAAAATGAAAGCATCCCAAGGATAGTGAAAAAAATTCTCTCGAATAAAATAGATTTATTGGATAGTCAATTCTTTCTCATTCAAAAACCAACTTTTCGGAGGATTTTCTCTCCTCATTCAGGGTCTAAAATTTAATATAAAATAATTAATATACACCACGGGGTTTTTTTTTTGATAATGTCTTTTTTATTGAGCAGATTTGATACAATATATATACAGTTTCATCCCAAGACATGTGGGATTTTTATTTACAGAGTGAAATGAAAAAACCGTACATTGCCCTGCAAAGGGCATTCGCCAATATGGCTAATCGTAAATTTATTTATACATTAAGCATTTGGGAAATTTTACTCTATTGATTATTACGTAGAGTATCGGGGGTTTTTAGTTATTTTTATCTGGGAAAATGCTCAGGAAAAACCCCAGTCTTTTAGGATGTTTAAGAGAGGACCTTAGTGGGGATTTTAGAAGGACGAAGGATGCGGGAAGACGGTTATTAGGATGTGAGGTTATATTCTTTTCTATAACTAGCTTATTATTACTAGATTATTACCTAATTATGCTTATTTACATGATCTATTATCTATTTTTTTTTTTTTTTAATTTAAGATATGTGCCCTATTTTTACAATTCTATTAGGCATCGAGCCACCAGTATTTTTTAACATTCACTGTCTCTTTCCTGACCTTATCGGATATCGCTTTGTTGAACCGCCAAAATCTGCATGGGTCGTGACCGTCCAGGTGTGGGTCGTAAACGATTCTTTTGTCATTTCTTATTTGAAAGAAGTGGTAAATAGTTGGAATATCGTTTTCGTCTTGGATGTAGCCATTATACACCACGGGGCTGGCCATCATTCATTTCAATCACCATCATACATTCATAAATACATATATACAAATTATACACATTTAGCCAGATTATTAAAAGAAACAAACAATTCAATACTCAAAATAGGTCATTGAGGGAAAAATATAAGATATTTCACCCTTCTCTCCTTCAGTAGTGCTCGAAATTTGACCTTTCTCAACAGAGTCATCATCAGATTCTTCTCAATTAAAATTTCTACCAGTCCGCCTTTCTTCGAAGAGAAAATTTCTACTAATATATTCAATTAAATTTTTTTTGGAATTCGGACATACAAACATACAGATATTCTAGTGACACTAATAGGGCTATTACATTGACTGTTCTGCAGTTCACAAATAAGTCAATTCGATTATTTTTCTCTAGCTCTAGAACTTCCAGTTCAAAAAAAAAAAAAAAGGATTTTTAAAATGATTTTATTGAGATATTAACGCGAAGTCATAACAATATAATAATAAATAAACAATTTATAATTAAGTTTATTATTTATTACTAGGAGGACTAGCATGAGAACGTACCGAGTCTTGAAAAAGTCTAATTTCAAATTCACTTAAATAAATTAATCAATTTATTTATTTTAAAAACCGAGTAATGTTTCAATTTAACTATAATTGAAATATAAATTAACTTTTGTGTATTGTATTAAATAGCTGATCATAATTGGGTGAGGTAGAGAGTGAGAACAAGCATAGGACAATCTCTTATCTCAAATTAGAAGCTAATTGTCAGGTATTTGTATAGGCTAAATAAGGCAATTCTGTATTCCGGTCAGTTACCAACATCTCCATATTAACTATAATTAAATTTAAAGCTATAATTTGGTCCTATAGTGTCAGGAGCCGAACATTCATCAATATCAAGATAGAGGGAGAAGAAGTGCCTTATCTCAAAATAGAAGGTAGCTAAGGGCTAATTGAAGTAATTCTATAACCAAGTGAGGAACATCTAATTCTATGTATTACATTATGCATTGACTGTCAAATTTGAATTTTGAAAAATTATTCGTATTATTGTAAGAGTAATATTGTGTCGGAGATAAATTTAACCTAATTCATCGCACGGAGAATTTACCACTGCTAGAAGCCCCTAAAAAACTTAGTAAATTGGATTGTATCTAACTTTCTGAGATTTGACTTGTGATCCCGCCTTCTCTCCTTCTACTCTGTTCTTTTCACGATGGAGGGGCTATCCCATACAGGCCTTTACGGGATGCACCTTCTGGTGTATCTCCTTCTCACATCAATATCATAAAAAAAAAAAAAAAAAAAAAAAAAATAGCGTGATGTTTCGTCTCCAATCAGGCTAATAATTAAATTTATAATTTGGAACAGAAATAAATTTATTTATTTTTTAATTAAAGAGTTGTCTGGAAGGATATACGCTCTGCCTACGGAGCAAGATTAAAACAACACCTTAAAATCTCAATAAATCATTCAAAAATATTAAATGGGTATTTTCTTACATAGGTAAAATTTTTACAATTAATTCAAATTTTAATATATATTTTTACTGTCATTATGGTAATTCTTGCTTTATAAGAAAATATATGATATACAAAAAAAATAAAAAAAACATTTTTTCGGATTCCACAGCTAAAAATCTATAATAATCAGATAAAATTATTTGAATACTATTCAATCGCAGGTCTTTGTAATTAAGAATACAGAAAAAAGGAGAGTTAGAAAAACAAAGATTGAATCATGGACATTGTCCTATTTTCAATTTATTTTTTTATTTTTCTTGACAATAAATGTTTATAAGCTGTTGAAAAAGTGCTTTTGAAAACTAATAATCCGACCAAGTGCGAGTCGGGCTCGAATGTCTAAGGTTCCGTATCTCATATCTTCCAAAATATTTGAGGTATCAAATTCGACGCAAAAACTCGTTTCGATTAAATAGACCCCTGTGAATGTTCACTCGAATAGGTTTTTGGTTCAAAGTGAGCAAGCGCGGCAGCTTTCTCATGGTAAAATCTCGATTTAAAAATATGATGAAAGCGTTCGTTCGAAACAACTACATCTTTGAAAAGTTTACCAAATTACTGTGTATGGCTGTCAAAAAAATTAAAGAGATGGCTAAAATGTTTTCCAGCTACCCTTGTATATGTAAAATAACATAATTTTAATGTCCGTCAAATATAGTCGATATAATAAGGCAAATTTTATTCAAAAAATTCATCATTTGAAAATAATTAGAGAAAGATCGAAACAAAATTGGCTTCGTTTTATAATATTAAAGGCTATATTTGGATCCATTAATTAACAAATAAATTTTGATGTAATGCTCAAATGACGTAAAATGTCAGTAATCAATACAAATCGATAGGAAAACAACAAAAATAAAAATGCATTGATAAGCAAACAGCAAAACGAAATGATCAAATAATAATAAATCAGAGCAAATGAGAAGGAGAGTTGGAATTCTAATAGGAATTCATGAGAATCGATTCGCCAACTGCTTTTTGGATTTGTTTCCCTCGCTCTGGCAATTCCTTAACGTTATATTAAATGTGAATTTGCAGAGAGGAAATCGAATTTTAGTTGCCAGGCCATAGCCAGAATTTTATTTTCCAGGGTAGAGAAAGGAGTAATCAAGGCCCTATGCTCTTTAAAATGTCTTAAAATATATCAACTCTTAAGGTACGTTTACGTTGGGCCTACAATATACGACAAGTTCGACGATACTAGCTAAGCGGAGAAAATCAAGACAAAGTTTTTAATGGAAGTGTTTGAATTGAAATAGTGAGCAGAGTCACGCTATTTAGCAGGCCAATGATAAAAGAGCGACGATAAATGAATAAGGAATTATCTTAGCTCTTGTCAAGTGTGAAACAACACGTTTATTAAAAAACAAAATGTAGTACTATGGAATGTTTTTACTTTCACTCTGAAATATACACATATTTTGTTGGCCTTAATTCGTCATAAATACAATGAAACCCCCCAAACACGAGTATAAATATAGAGGGTGTATACATGTTTTCTTCTTTTAGACTAATAGTAGATACATTAAAAGTTATTTCTTCATCAGAATCATCTTTTTTAACGTTTTCTTTCATTTATTAGGAAATATTACGTTATTATATGCACTTATTGTTTATCACAGAGCTCTCAAAAATTAATCTAGCAATTTTGATAAAAAATTTGAATGAACAGAATGTTTTCACCAGTTCATTAATAATTTTTGTAAAAATGATATTTTTCTAGATATTAATTATTTATTTTAGGAAAATTACAATAAAGAAAATAAAATTTTGAAAAATTTTAGAAACTTTTTAAAATATAAAATATAAAATACTAGGTAGGTTTCACAAAAATAAAAGACCTACCTAGTATTTTATATTTAAAATTTTAAAAAGTTTCTAAAATTTGTCAAAATTTTCTTTACTTTATTTAAAATAATCTAATTTTTATATGATAGCTCATAAATGAATTTACCTAATGAACTGGAATTAGACAAAAACGTTTGAAAATATTAGTTTTACCTTGATGCTAAGTTTCATCTTTCTATCTCAAATCTTGCGCTGAAGAAAATAGACATATTACTATAATAAAAATATTTTCCCCTTTTTCTCGAAATATATTTTTCAAAACTTTATGAAGAAAAAAGTCGGCAGTAATATAGGTAATTCGAGAAAATTGTGGCATATAATTTTCAGAAAGTCAGTTATTTTGGGGGATAAAGAATTTCAGTAATAAATAAAATACAATTGAACTTTATAGTAATGTTCAATTTGTTTATTTATTTATATTACAAAATGATGGAAAAGAGAAAATATTAGCTTGATGCTATGAATATTTGATAAATATATATATGAATCAATAGAGGTTACAAAAAGTAGGAAATTTAACTAATTATCATTAAACAAATAATAAATACTATTTTGAATTATTGAATATTTAGATTGGATACAATCAAGGGTGAGTAGAAAATGAACCTTTTAATTACGATTTCAAATAATTTATTATCATTTATTGCTATTATGAATAAAATTATTAATTATGATGAGATATTTATTTTCTATAAGTATAATAAATAAATAATCTATGATTAAAAACGAATATATTTATTAGAAAAATGTATATAACAATAAGTTCATTATATAACAAACAAAAACGTTTTTATTTCATTTGTAGTATTTATTTAAAATCACTCTAGGATACAGAGGGGAATTTCAGAAAAAAAAATAATAAAATAATGTTTATCTGTTTTTTTCCTATACATCTTTAAAAACTCAATTTATGTTTTTGCGTTGGAAATTAAAAAAAATTAAAACATACTTAGTTCATTATTTGATGATTTCTTCTGAACATTTCAAATGGGAGAAAACTATCCAACCAGATCCCTGATACCACTGATTTGGACTTCAAATAATAAATTATCTTATTGTTTTTGAGTACCTTTTAAGTTGTTATACTTATTCTTTTTTTTTACATTTTCACCCAGAGGGCAGAGTTGAAAGGGCGTGAGTATCATTAGATAAAATATTTATATAATTAATCATAAAATAAAATAAAAATGGACTCAAAGCTCTTGGATAACCGGAGGCCACTAATCTATAAAATGTAAAAGATTCTAGCCCCATTACAAATTCGAAATCTATTTTTGATAAAACCCAGAGGCAAAAAAATAAATAATGCTAAACAAATTTATTCATCTATTGTTTAATGACAGCTGTCATTAGAGTTATATTCCCATGTTTTGATGTAAATAAAGGCTATATGAGATTATGTTGCTTCGATGTATTGTTAATATTGACAATCGTGGAACCGGCTCAAACCCAAGTATGCCTGCTTGGTAGTGTAGCTCGCTATTCACGAGGCTATCTAAATATTTCAATTACTCTTTTGACAGCTGACATTTTTTATTCTAAGCTTAGAGCTAAATTGACGGCTTACTCTGAAAATCAATATAGGTATTTTATGTTTATATTGACATCATGTCTTATTAAGAGAGAGAGAGAGAAATCTAGATTTTATCAATAAATTATTTTGTTTATAGTATAGGTGCATGAATTTCAATTATTGTACTGTTTAAAAGTTTTGACTTAAGCCAACCTTGGAACACTTGATTAGCGTATTGAACAATTATTAACCCTTAAATGAGAAATATAGACAGCTTAATATTTTCTTATCAAGTGAAAAATCTTACAGGAAATATGAACAAGATATACTCCATTTATTGTAGCTATTACACATTTCGAATTTATGATAGTACAAACTGTGATATTAATTTAGATCATACACCCTTCGTTTTTTTAACTGAATTTCGAAGATGTATTCCGCAGTGGGCTTGCTTCACAGATTTTGGAAAGTAATCATGATCTTCTTCATTTTTTTAGGTTTCATTCCAAAGTAAAACGATACCGTATTAGTATTACTCCTATGTCTTCTGTCTGTCCGCCTGTCAGACCATTTTAGCTGGTAATCTAAATAAGATACAAACTTGAAATTCACAAGTTACACGCAGTAATTTTCCCGAAATCAAAAATCTTATTTATATTTTAATTGATTCGTTAATTTGAGGAGGGGGAATTTTTTGTGGGGTCGAAAATAAAAAATAATTTTTTATCATATGAGTTGAGGAATCCCTCTAAAGATTTCATTGAGTGGAAATAGGCATTATTTAATTATCTTAAAAATGACTTGGTTAAAGAACTCCAAGATGTCTAATTTTAGATGATTATATACTTACGAGCAGTACCTGCCGTGCCTACGGCACGCTCGGCACCGCTCGGCCCTCCGGGCTGGTGGCCCTGGCGGGAAGCGTCTCGAGATGTGATTATTAGCTGTCCGTAATTAAATGTTTTGAAAAAAATATTTTTTTGAATAATGAATATTGATCAAAGAAAAAGAAAAAAAATCATTAAATGCTTTATAAATATTTTATTAAAGCATGCAACCATTTCTCTCGAAGTTCCCGATCGGTTGGAAACCTTTTTCTTTTTTAATAATACATTTCAATATTTAAATTTATCTAAAAAGTGTCTCTAAATTAATTATATATAATAATTTTAAAATTAATTTATCTACTAAAATTTCAAATGACCCGCGCAGTAATAAATTAAGAATTAATCTCATTATCCCATATTAAATCATATCTCATTAAAACTTATATTATAAATTAAAAATAAATACTCAATATATAATATATATATTTTAAAATTAATTTGTCTACTAAAATTTTAAGAATTTATATTTTTTTAAATTCCAAAAAAAAAAAAAAAATTAATTTTCGCGGTATGAATTATTTCCAAAAAATTAAATATATATTAATATACTAGCTGTACCCGGCGTGCCTCCGGCACGCCTGTCCCAGCTAGGCCCTCCGGGCGGGTTGCACTGGCGGGCGGCGTCTCGGAATGAAAAGTATGAGATGTCCAAAATTGATTACCTTTTATGTAAATTGTTTTTTTTTTTTTTTTTTATATATATATAGCTGACCCGGCCACGCGTTGCTGTGGCTAAAGTTTTTGTTATATTACATTATAGTAAACAATCTAAGAGGAACGATAAGAGAACATCAGTCACGGAGTCCTCTATGATTTTTCACACAGATAGTATTTGTAAAAAAATATGGTGATCTCCTTATTTGACTTTCTACTACTATAACCCTTTAGTACAATGAAATTATTTACGAACAAAGACGAAAATGTTGATGTTGGTATACAAATTCACTGGATTGAGATTTGAAGGGGAAGTACGTTGAACACAATTAATTAAAATGTTCTTACACTTGATATTAAGCAGAAATCAATACAAAATAAAAATTTATCAGATTTATTATTTCCATTTAATTTTATAACAAATAAGTATATTACAGTGAAATACAGTAAATAACATGTGACGCTTAAACTCATGAATGAGGTAGGCAAGGCAGACAGTCTTAAACTTTTAAACATTAATATCTATTTTTTTGAATTATAAATACTTTCAATTTCAATTTAATTTAACACCAATCGGTGCACAATGTTTTTGGTTAACCTGTCTTTAGCTAACACAAATAGATTCGACGGTTTCCCAACACGTGAACACGCAACATATAGTTGCCCATGAGAAAAACATGTATTTTCCAAATCTAAACCACAAATGGACATTGTTTGACCTTGAAATTTATTTATAGACATGGCGAAAGCTAAACGAATTGGAAACTGTAGCCTTTTGAAGGGTATGGTAGAATCTGATGGTATCATCGGAATACGTGGCAGCAGGACCATTTTTCCTTTAAACTTCCCAGCCAAAATGGTTGCTTCAAGAATGTTTCCGGTGATCTTTTTGATGACCAAACGCGTACCGTTACATAATTGAGGTGGATTCAAATTACGGAGGAGAATAATAGGGGAACCAATTTTTAATCGAAGATTATGTGGTGGCATTCCAGGGATATCTAATGAATTTAAAAATTCAATCGGAAAATTTACACTTTCATTTTCATCAACAACAGTATCGATTGATTTAAAAGACATCAGATCGCCTGGTAACAACTGTTGTATCTGGAAGTTAATTTCGTCAACATCAACGTTTTTGGCTGCCAAAATCGCCCGTTGACTGAGCCATTCATGATTCAAATAATTATTCTGTATATCCGGGAAAATACTCTGAATCAATTCATTTTTATCCTGAACAACAGTGCAAAAATTGTCTGGTAGTTTAATGCATCGCGTATTTGGTTGCAGTTCTATTTTACCGTTCCCAATATCTAGTAGTTGTTCGGAAAATATTTGTGCTGATGGATCATTTTGCAATTGTACTCGCATATTTATGGTCAATCGAAGTGTTTCAGCACTTCGCCATAAGAATGATTGTTTCAAACATGCATTAATCTCATCCGCGAAAGTAGAGCGAGGTATAACCGGTAAGGTCTGCCGGAAGTCACCAGACAAAAGTAAGATAGCACCACCGAAAAGTTTATTATTGCTGTTTAAATCTTGCATAGTTCTGTTTAATGCTTCAAGTGAATATTTGTGTGCCATTGTGCACTCATCCCAAATTATTATAGAACTCTTCCGCAACACTGCAGCTATTCCACTATTCTTTTTGATGTTACACATTGCATCTGGTTTATTATGAACGTCCAATGGCAGCTTGAATGTTGAATGTGCTGTTCGCCCACCATCTAGTAAAGTAGCCGCAATGCCTGACGATGCTACTGCTAATGCGATTTTTTGTTGCGACCGTATTTTGGCAAGAATCAACGATATTAAAAATGTCTTACCGGTTCCACCGGGTGCATCCAAGAAAAAAAAAAACGCCTTGTTCAGCAGCAACAGCCAGCATAATCCGATCATAAATAATTTTTTGTTCTGCTGTCAGTAATGGTTCACTGTTCATGATAATTGTTGCTAAACTTCCATGGTCATATTGCTTTTCTCGTTCTAAATCGGTATTGACTAAGTCGGTGGCTGGACGATTAGGTGATGGCATACCATAATGATTAAGTGGTAAATTTGAAATAAGAACACATAAATCCTCGATCAAGACCAATGCTTCATTGTACATCTCTGGTGTATAATCTATGTTTTGGCATTGATTTGTTTGTCTAATTCGGTGCAAGATGTCTTCTGTCATACAATTTTTATATTTTTCCCACAAAGTTTGTGCTTGCGAGGGATAACATGTCGTCAAAATAATTGCAAACAACTGACGAATGTTATTCGGTGTTGATGTCAACGCAGCATCAGCAAGCGTTAAGTCCCAATGGTTATCGTCTTCTAGCAATTGCAGTTCACGACATGCATCCTGGTATGTATTGAATACTCGACCATTAACTGTTCGTAAAAATTCAAAAGACGTTGGTCCGGGAACATTCACAAATAACAAACGTAAATAGAAGCACTCACGTTGCTTTGGATGTACCGTGTAAAGTCTCCCCAATGTCTTAGCTTTGAATATGCCTGTAATGGAAGGATGTGGTTTTCCTTGTTTCCGTGGCTCCCATTTTTTACTGGATTTGTTCCATGTGAAATAACGTGGAACATCACCATACACCAATGTCTTCGCGAATTGGCCAAAAACATCAGGTTTTTGACACAATGTAAAAAATTCAGTTAGAGTCGTTTTCGGAGCTTCGAACGCTCTTTGGAGAACATTTTCTTCAGTGAAGTATACACGTTGACCGTTTTCAAGATGTATTGCCAGATGTTGGACAGCAGGATCTCTTTCGTGGATGGGAAAGCTGAGAATATGCCAAATAGCTTCATTGCTACTAATGTATCTGCCCATTTGGTATCGTGCTATTTCGTCATTTTTATTTATGTTTTGTACTTCAAATATGGCCAAATCACTGCCTTTGTTTACATATTTACAAATATACTTAATTGATTTAACAGAACTGCAAATCTCAACATTGATATGAGCTTTGTAAGTTTTTGAAAGTAGTGGTGAGTATGGTACCACCCACTGATTATCAAACTCAACTTGATTTGGAAAGTTCGGCAGTCGCATTGTAAATGTGTGGCCACCATTCTCAGTACTTCTGCGGCGATACATTGGATAACCATCAATATCCGTGATCGTGTCATTCGTATGCGGCTTTGGGAAGTTTTTTTTACATTTTCCATTTTCCATGCACGGTGACGTCATGTTGAAAGCACCGCATGGCCCATGGATCATGTGTTTGGTGACAATATCAAATAATTCTTGATCAATTAATGGGTCTGGAATTTCGGCTGAAATTATTTGATCGATTTCTTCAGGACGGATTCTATCTTTAAGCCAAACGAAAATGTGGGCATGAGGCAAACCTCGCTTTTGCCACTCTATCGTATACAGCCAACAACGTGTGATACCAAAAATTGAATATTTAACAATAAAATCAATTAAGGATTTCAATTTTTGTTTAAACACACGTGCAGTTAAATCATGACGATGAATGGCTTGTTGTCCTGGCAATAGTAAAGTTTGTATCTCTTGCCAATTCGGATTACATGTGAATGTAATAAATAAATCCGGTCGGCCGTAATGACGTACGTAAGTCATCGCATCTTGTATGTATTCCTGCATGTTCCGTGGACTGCCGATGTAGCTTGAAGGTAAAATGAAAGCATTACCGATGTCATTGGGATTTAAATTTCCATCGATGTTTCCAGCAACAGCATCTCGTAAGTGAATATATTCTTCCGATCGTAGTTTTGCCTGGTTGAATCGAAGGAATCGCAAGCGTTCGCTTTCGACCTTAGTATACATATCAACAATGTATTGAAGAAACAGCTCACGATATCGAAGGATATAATTGTCTTGATGTTGTCTAACCATTATTCGGTGTGCGTAGTAGTTCATTGAGCTAACTTTATTATTTCTGTAATCACCTAAAAAAATAAAAAATAAAATGCAATACGAAATAAAAATCTATACATACAGTAAGAAAGTAAATAGATAATTGTCAAATTTACCGGTATTTGGATCATACTGTTTGATATTAAGGTGATATTCATCTTGTCCTTGCCAAAATATCAATGGATATTGTAGTGCGTCATATGAACGGTGTAGATCCGAAATCGTACTGACAGTGTTGTCTCGCCGTGTAATTTTTATAGATCTTTTGTCAACTGGATCACCAACCATGATAACAGCAACCTCATCAACAGTTGGAGCGTTGAATCTACCAGCATGTTCACCTATTGGTACTTTGTCGGCTTTTATGAAGATTTGATAATTGTCATTTTGCAGTCGTGGCGAAACTCTTTTGATCAATTGAATTAGTTTATTGTGATCTTCTAAAAAATTTTCCAATAATATCACAATTGCTCTTTCCTCTGCTTGTTCAATAAAATTATACAGGCACCGAGTCGTCACGCGCTCTTCATAACCGCCCATAAAATAAATTTGAAGAAGGCATTGGCATCAGTGATCCGATTTTATGGTACACCTGGCCTTGAATTTTGAATGTAGTTTCAAAATTACGTCCATCGGATGCACGATCGCAAATTTTAGTTGCCCCAAATGACGTCATTTGGAAGCAAGAATTAAATTTGCGTATCTTACGCAAAAATAATTTGGAATCATCTGAATTGCCAGTAAGAAGGGATAATAAAGGCTCCGGCGGAGCGGGTAGAGGTGACAGCACAACTTTTCCTGATGCGCAGCACATGCCGGCTGCTTCATTCCGAAATTTCAATGCCTGACAATATTGACATACTTTATCCATTCCACCGATAGCAATTTTTGAATGCGCTGAGTAGTTAATATCTGGTGCATATTCAAAGGCAAGCCGAACGAATGATGCACGTGTTAATGAGCGGCTGATCCGTTGCCTTTGTCGATCTAGTACTCGTACTGTAGCTATGTTTCGTTCTCGTGCCGCTCTTGTTCTCGTAATATTCTGTTGCAGACGTTCGTCACGCTGTTCTTGAGATTCTTGTGCACGACTTTCTGCAGTCCTGATTCTTTGAGCTGCATTTCTTGTTTCGATTTGTTCTGGTAATTGCTGAGCTCTTTCAACACGTTTGCGTCGTGACCCTTTGCTGCTCGCGTTGTTGAGGTTAGATTTTTTCGGTGGCATTTGACTGAAAATAATAATTTAATCGTTTAAATATTAGAAAGAGGAACTGAAAAACATGTTATCATAGCACATTGAAATAATAAGTGCAAAATAATTTTCAATGGGGGTTAAATAAAAATAATATAAAATTTTTTGTACAATTATTGAAAAAGTGTGGGGAGCTTTGTGCCATTTTCTCATTGATATATTAATTAACTTTTATAAAACTATGTGATATTACTTACATGTATAAATTGAAATTATTGTTCCTAAATATTTTTTAATAGAGGTTAAATAAAAACATTAAAAAAAAATATTTGTACAACTATTGAAAAAGTGTAGGAAATTGTGTATCATTTTTGCATTGACATTTTAATTAAATTTTATAATTATGTGATAATACTTACATACATATATTCAAATTAAATTATAAAGTTTTGATCAATGAAGCACAAATAAGTAAAAAACAGGATTAATTTCACTGTATTATCTTCATTATAATATGAATGCAATTTACACTTCAGTCTAAGTAACACGTGGCCGGCTATGCTAACACCAAAAATTTAAAAAGTGGAAATAATTGAATTATACGGTATTTCGTTCACTACAAAATAAATTTAATTAATTTTATAGCGTCAACAATACGTGGTAATTATGCTGTTAAAATGTAGCTTATATGACACGTTCGTAGATTTACCATAGCAGCGCCATCTATTGATTACTTACTCAACCCAGTCGAAAGGTATCGACATCTGTTAGAATCATTTGGAGCTAACAGATTATTGTGACTGTCAAATAATAACAGACAAATAATTAGCAATAAATTAAAATTGCGACTATAATTTGAGAACTATCCTATCTCTCAAGTTGGATCGAACTGCACATGGTGTGCGAATTTTATTATAATCGGTTCAGTGGTTTAGGAGTCCATTGAGGACCAACATTGTGACACGAGATTTATATATATTAAGATAATATATTTAAAATTAATAAATTTGCTTACTAAAATTTCAAATGAGGCACGCCGTAAATCTAATAGAGGAATATATTAATATATAGAGATATTATAGAGAATGGATATGTTTTGTTTGTAAAATTTGACAATATAACAACTGTCATTAAATATTAGTTGCTTTTTCTCCCACATCGTACGCTAAGGCGCCACAGGTACTGTCTGACAATGGCTTTTATATATATAGATTGGCGACCAGAAGTTGCTGAACTTAAAATTATGAAAAAAGTCAACAAAATCCCTGATTCTCTAACGACAAATAAAAACGAATTTGATATTTCAAGTAATTTGGAAGAAATAAGGCATGAAATAAACATCCGAGTTCGAAATGCACTTGGCCTGCTTATTTACAGTGGCTGGAGCATCGAGCGATGCTTGGTAACTTTTTCCCTCTAAAAAGCTTATGTTTCGAATTTCAAGCCTCTGCGACTTTCCGAAGACGAGATATGAACGATTAAAATATTTATTTTGCGACATGACTAATTTACACCCCCTTCCTTTATTTCAATCGGATTAAAATTTATACACGACTAATAATAACTCATGAGACTTGATAAGTACACCAATTTTTAGCGAAATCGTTAGAGCCGTTTTCGAGAAACCGATTATATGAAAATGTGGGAAAATAAAAAAAAATTATCACTGAGACTTTTGGTCAAAAATAAATTTAGCCGAAACGTCTGAGTAAGAAATTTCGTTTTTCAATATGGCTGCTTGATTTAACTTAAAAATAAATGGATATATGTAATTTGAACATTTTCTATACAACTTAAAACAGATTTTCTATAAATTTTTGTTTATCAAAAATTTCATACATAATTGTAATTTTCGCATGGCAAGCAAATTTGACACTCGGGTTCGACCCCTGAGGGATCGATGGCTCTTTCAACGGACAATTATAATATATATAATATACATACTTTATATTAAATTTATAAAATACCCCATTCTTGTGTTTTGATAAATTGTACTTTTAAATAGGTACTAATAATTATAAAACCTAAAAAAATAACTTATAATCATTTTTAAAATAGGTTGGAGTTGGTGGTGTTTCTCATTAGACTAGCCTATTATAATTTAAAAATGTTTCACTATATGGTAAACCCACACCGCGTTCCCTAAGTTTTATTTAAAATTATCATCCAGGGATAATGCAAAAATTTTCATTTTCAATTTATTTATTTATTTATTTAAAGAATTTTTCAATTATGTTTCGGTTCATAAAAGCGTCTTACTTTTCATCTCTCAAATGCCAATCTCTATGGATGGATTTTTAGATTAAAATTTTATTTCCTGCATGTCTCATGGTGTTGAATAAAGTTTTCTCTTTTATTTTCATTGGAAATTTTTTTTTAAACGATTGATTAATATTTTTTTTTTTTAATAAGAAACTTATTAAATATTTAAATTTTAATTTGAGTAAGTATATTGTAAGAGTGACTGAGATAGATGATTAGGGGACATTTTAGGAAAAGAAATTAAACTTTACCAGGGCAAAAAAAGTTGGGACAAATATTTTTTAATAAGAATCTTTTACCCAAGCTAACAATAAATAAAAGTACCTTCCAATGTACCAATATTTGATTACGCGTGAAATTTTAATATAATGTCGGAGAATGTAAATTGGAAAAAAAAGTTGGAAAAGTTTACATGCCATTAAGGAGAAATCCGCTTGGCACCCCTTGCTTCGTTCGTTTATTTAATATAGAGCAAAATTTATATAATCTTTAAGGGGTTGAACGTAGTCCTCGCCTTGCCCTCTGGTGTTAATACAGATATCTTCTTTTTCTAATACCCTCCCGGGAAATTTACCTTTTGGCTTTTGTTCAGTCAACCGGAATAGTTTTTTCCATGGCAGTCTACATTACAAGCAACCATGGACAGGTCTACTCTCAATTCCTGCCTAAACACATTTCTTCTATTTTTTATATCTAGGCAAAAAGTTTTTCAAAAATGAGTTTTATCTAAAAATTATAACTTTTATTATTCTAGAGTTGTTTCCTAAAATAATTATATAATGGAAAAATGTTTAAATTAATCTTTTATCAAAATAAATACAAAACAATTGATAATTTTTTACTTGGACAAAGTATTGCGATCGCCTGCCGGGGTCCGGACACTTTGAGAGCTTATATCTCCAAGATGAAAAAAGTAAATTTCACTTTATGACTTCTAAGTGGAAGGAATCGATGCCCTTAATAGTTTGAAACTGGATATTGAACATATAACCAGATATTGTGGTCTCCAGAGGCCAAATAATGGCCAAAAAAATTGGTCAGTGCGTTAAGTATGTACGTATGTACCACCCTGCGTTTCGCAACCATAAATCTCAGAGCTACGAAATACTAAACTTTAGCTCGATATAGGCTAGAAGGAGTACAGCAAGCTTTTTTATTGTAACACTATCATATTTATTTATTGTTTTTTTCTTTTAATGTGTTAATCGCATTGCACAGTTGTGGGGCACTGTTGGTGCTACCAACACTCTGGCCCCTGTTCTGGAGATATCTGATCTACCGGCGCCCATATATGCGTTATTCTAATTATTAGCCACAACATTTGGCACTTTATTTGGACGGCTGATGAGGTGTTTCATGATTATTTGTAAAAAATCTGTTTTCTTTTTTTTAAAGGGCTGCCCCGATCTGAAATCGAAATACCGGAAGTTGATATTTACATGAAAGATTTTTTGTTTTTTGTGATTTTCTCAAAAACGTTTTTAACTCTATTTTTTTTAATATTGGTATTCTTATCAAGTGTCATAAGTTGTTCTTCTTCTTATTATAACGCTTTCTCTTTACAGAAGTTAGCGATCCATATGGAAATTGTTCTTTTTGAGATTACAACTCGAAACATGTCAACCGACAAGCATCCAAAACATCTCCGAAGGTCCTTCAGCCATGAGTTCTGGCGTCTGCCAACCGATCTTCTACCTTCAATCTTTACCTCAATAATCAGGAGGAAAATTTCATATTGTTAGTCGTGTATATATTTGAATATATTTGAATTTGGTTCAAAATTAGGAGTGTCACAAAATAAATATTTTAATCGTTCATATCTCACAGAGCTTTGGAATTTGAAACTTAAACTACAAGAGGCTACAAAAATAATTTTGGCTAAAATCGAAGAAACGGAAGTTGGTGTTTACGTACCTATAATATAAATATATGTAACCCATGCGTAATTTTTTATTTCTAATAAAATTATCCTTTCTATGAATTGAATGAATATTTTAAAATTATCTGTTTTTAAGAATAATTAATCCAAAATATCACATTTAGTAAATAAAAACTAACAGATTTTTGGGCTCTTTAATTATTTTTCAAGCTCTCGAAAATGTTGGAATAATTAAAACAGACTGATTAGAAAGACGCAACATCGCCTGCATTCTCTAAGATATGCATTCTAATAGAACGCTCTGTGATTTCGGTTGCATCGCCAGATGGCGTTCAATATTAATAAATTTCGGAGCTTATAGCTATAAAATATTTTTTCTTTAATTCGTTCATATCTCGTATACGAAAAGTCGCATAGCGTTGAGATTTGAAACTTAAGCTATATAGAGGCTAGAAGAAGTACCTCAAGATTTTGGCTAAAATCGAAGAACTGGAAGTACATGTTTACCTGAAGATTTTTGGTATTTTGCAATTTCGTCATTTTTCCGGTTTTCTTAAAATGGCTTGGAGAAACCCAAATTGAAGTAATTTGAATGGAGAAAATTGGTATGATGATTTCAAATAAGGAAGAAACTAATATGAAAGCCGTGTGGTGACCACATCAGTTGATTTTTTAATCTATTATCTATTTAAATAGCTTTTAAAGTTATAATGAAATTCAAATAACACAAAGTATGTCATTTAAAATTTCTTGAGACGTGACATGACATGTCAGCGACGTCCATTAGTGCTTTATTATATAGGATAGATATCCTGAACAAAATTTATATGTAGACAAATAAAATTATTAAAATGCTTTCTTTTGTTAATATCACTTTTCTTCGTTTTTTAAAATCTCTGTTACAAACAATTAGAAATTGGAGATCACCTTGTTAATGATGTTGACTATATAAACAATTAAATAAATAAAGCCATTAATTTTTTGGATTATTAAGGATGTGAGAGAAATGTTGTTGATTTTTTGGAGATATTTTTTTAAGGCTTCTATTTAACTGCTTACCAAATTAATGTAAATATGGAATGACCCCAATCAAATACTTTCGTTTCCCATAAATAGTAAACGTTCACCAAATTTTAGACCTTAGTTATTTAATCTAACTTCATGTTACTCTATTAAATTATTTGCCACTAAAAAAAAACTTTTTGTTTCCCAAAAATAGTAAACGTTGATCAAATTTTAGATCACATAATAATCCTGAAGGGATTACCAAACTTGTCGTAATTTTCTTAAAATAATTGAGAGAAAAAATATGTTCTTGAAGCAGGAAAGCGCCAAGAGAAATGTCGTTTCTAATGTAATTATTTATAATTGTTGTTTTCAACAAACTTTTGTTCCCCAACTTCTCTCTACATAGGTATGTATTTATAAAGTAAATTCATTCAATATCTAAATTTACATCACTTTTTATACTGTCTTTTTGACTCATACAGCCTTAAGTGCAAATGGTTATGGCACCCAATGTGATTATAGTCCTGAAACCAAAGAGAACGTTGGTAGGAGGACAAATAAAACAGTTAAACTTCCATAAATTTTGATATTTATCATTGCTATATAATCCGATCAAATATTGGATTTTCTCCATGAACGCGAATTTTCCCTAGGATTAGAATAACGTCATAAAGATCATCATAATCTTGAACAGCTGCTATTAGGTTGATCCCCTTCAATTACCCGATGACGACCCCCAAAAAATATAGCCCGATTTCTAATAAATCATTGTCCAGGTCATAGGGGATTGGACTTGCAAACTTTTTATGTTCATATAGTTTTTTTTTTTTTTTTTTTTTTATCCCATAATCCATTCCAGCGTGAAACAATATTTTTATAAAATAAAAATACACTTTTGCCTTCAGACATGATGTACTGAAAGAATTTACAATTTTAACTTTATAATTAATTTATAAAATGAGGAAAAACGTTAATTTTGGGATTGGCTGTTCATACTTGAGAACGATCGAAGAATAAGTCGATCGAAAAGTCGTAGTTTTATTGTATTATTTGTTCGTGTTCAATAAATAATGATAATTAATTATATTTGATTTTAATAAAAATTCAAATTTTAATCAAATTAATCACCAAAATAAAAGCTTCCACATCTTCATTACTGAAAAATGTATTATATATAGATTCAAGATTGACCGAGGTTTGAACAAGGGACCTTCTTGTGACTGGCGCAATGCTCTTTCAAGAGTAAGCCTCCTTAACCACGTGATAAATTGATGTTTAAATATAGTTTATAATTAATTATTTTAAATTTCACTTTCCTTATTATAAATAGTGTCTTGAGCACCGAGCGTTGCTCGGTAACTTTTTGCCTCTAAATAGCTTAAGTTTCAAATTTCAAGGCATACCGAAGAAGATATATGAAAAATTAAAATATTTTTTTACGACTCTCCTAATTTACACTCCCATTATTTCAATCAAATTAAAATCAATACAGGACTAATAACTCATGACACTTTTGATAAGTATTCCAATTTAAAAAAAAAATCGTTAGATCCGTTTTTGAGAAAATAAAAAAAAAATCTTTCATGTAAATGTAAACTTACGGTGTTCTGATTTCAAGCAAAAGCTTGCTGTACCCCTTCTAGCCTATATCGAGCTCAAGCTTCGAATTTCGTAGCTCTGAGATTTATGGTTGCGAAACGCAGTGGGGATACATTCTTACATACGTAAACATCAACTTCCGATACTTATATTTTCAGTCGTGAGTGAGAGCTTCTGGACGACGGATGTCTCCTGACTTCGCTGCCCTGCGCACAGATAACCAAATTTTTTTTTTTTTTTATTTTCTCTCTTTCTCTCTCTCTTTTATAACTATATACCTTTTAAATTTTTATTATTTCTTCTTAATACTAATTCTTTATATATATATTATTAATTCTGGTTTATATTAATCCATAGTTTTAGTTTTGTTCCTTGGGCCTGGCAAATCGCCATGGCCCAGTCCTCGGACGGAATTAGGGTAAATAACCCTCTCCCTCTTTCTAGGGAACACCCACCTGATGACCACAATTACCCATCCCTTGCACATAAAAAACCGAGAAGATTCAACAACTTTGAACTAAATGACCAAATAATAGAAATACCCGAACCTAAATTTCTAGTAATTAGCCACACCGACACTAACCAAAGACTAAACAAGGTATCTCCTTTTATAATTAACAAAATAATAACCTACCAAGTGTCGGGCCAGGTCAAAAGCATAAAAAAATTGCGTAATGGCTCGATATTGGTGGAAACGTTTGACAATAAACAAACTAAAGCATTACTAAAATTAACTAATTTTACTAATGAAATACCAGTTAAGGTTGAACCACACCAAAAGCTCAACTCAATTAAAGGAATCGTATACTGTGAAGATTTAGTGGAAATTTCTAAGGAAACTTTGCTTGATGAATTAAAAAATCAAAATCATAATCAAAATATAACTGATATTCATAAAATTACGAAAAGGGTGGGTAATCAAATTACGGTAACCCCACTTGTAATTATTACTTTTGGTACATCCACTCTACCTCTTAAGCTGAAAGTTGGATTTTATAATCTAACTGTTAGACGTTTCGTCCCCTCCCCTCTTCGCTGTTTTCGCTGCCAACACTTTTCGCATTCTCAGAATTCCTGCAAGTCTGAAAACAAGATTTGCGGCTTCTGTGGGCAAATTGAGCACCAAAAAGATGGAACCATGTGTAACAGACAAGCTAAATGCGTCAATTGTGAGGGTCCCCACCCGTCTTTTTCCCGACAATGTCCACTGTATATTAGAGAAAAAGAGATATTGGAATTGGCTTCTCAAATGAATATTTCATATTACGCCGCTAAAGCTCAATATATAAAAAAAGAAAATTCTAATTTATCATCATTCGCAAAAAAGACACAAACCGGAAATTGCTCCTCATGTGAGGACCTTAAAAAAGAGCTGAATGAATTAAAAAAACAAATTGCAAATTTGAAAAGTCAATTACAAAATCTCTCTCCTGATAGTGCACAAAAGACAATTGTCCAACCAGTTAAATTAACCGATGAATTAATCGAATCTGATCAAACGAAAAATACCCAAAATGATACAATCCCGTCAAATACACCTATAGACTCAATAGATTCCTTAACAGCTTCCGACGATTCGGAAACAGACAACCTTTGGACAGTCCAAACAGATGATAAATCTGAAAATATTGTAAAAAAATTTCGGAAAAAAAAAGAAAAAAAGACCAATTCAAAGAATAAAAAGAAAACAGGAAAATAATTGATGCTTATCTTTAAATTTATTTATATAAATAGAATTCTTTTGATTTAATAAATAGACTATATATATTATCTAAACTTTAACTTTTACATATTTTAAATAATTTATTAATAAACCAAATTCCTAAAAACAAATATTCATAATATATATTACATACACAATTATATTTAAATAATAAAAAAAAAAAAAAAAAAAAAAAAAAATCAAAATACATATAAAATGGCATTAAATAGTGCTAAATTAATACAATGGAATTGCAACGGCTACTACTCGAAACTCGAAGAAATCAAATTGTTAATAAACAAATATGATCCCTTTTGCTTTTCAATACAAGAAACACATTTTAACCCCGAACAAAAAGTTATTTTGAAAGGTTACCGAGCATACAGAAAAGATCACAATCTTGGACTAAGAAGCAACGGTGGTGTTGCTACTTTTATTAAAGAAAACATTCATTCTCAACCAATCCCACTTCATACTAATCTACAAGCGATTGCTGTCCAAATAAACGTACCTAATCCGATAAGCATCTGCAATATCTATATAAATCCCAAAGAAAAAATTACTAGACTTGATCTTGAAAACATTCTATCACAAATGCCCAATCCCATTCTATTAATAGGGGATTTAAATTGTCACAATCCCCTTTGGGGAGGAGATAAACTATCTACGGGTGGAAGGATTGTTGAACAGACCATTCTTAATAACAACATATACCTCTTGAATGACGGATCTCCAACACATTTCAGTAGAGCATACAACTCATTTTCATCCATAGATCTTAGCATGTGCACACCCTCCCTAGCCCCAAAACTGGAGTGGGTGACACATGATGACCTTTGTAGCTCTGACCATTTCCCCATAATCATTTCTTTCTTAGATAGTTTCATGACAAGTCGCACTCACTCAAAATGGTTAATTAAAAAAGCAAATTGGCAAACCTTTAAAACAAATATAAATTTCGAATACAATGATTCCAAAAATCCTTTGGTAAATTTAAAAATGTTTAACAGTCACATTTTACAAGCTGCCCACACATCGATACCAAAATCAAAAACAACAATTAAAAGGCCTAGTGTCCCTTGGTGGAACGAGGAATGTAAAATAGCAATTAAAAGTCGAAAATATAGATTAAACCTTTTTAAAAGAAATCCTACTACAAGCAATTTGATAGCCTTCAAAAAAGCTCGTGCTCATGCCAGACGCATTACAAAGCAGAGCAAAAAGGAATCCTGGCAAAATTTTATCTCAACCATCACTTACACAACCCCCAATACAATAATATGGAATAAGATTAAAAGTATACAGGGAAAAAACTCCTCTCCCAATGCCTTGATTTTACAAAATAATATCCCTCTAACAAATCCCTACAATATCGCTAACGCCTTTGCCCAACATTTTGCAAGTATCTCAAGTAATGATAACTATCCCCTTAATTTTTTATATAAAAAAGTAAACCTTGAACAAAACATTTTAAATTTTTCATCAACAAATCAAGAATACTATAATTCTCCCTTTAAAGAATGGGAATTGGACAATGCTTTAAAGATAACAAAAAATACTGCACCCGGTCCTGATAGCATTCATAACGCCATGTTGAAAAACTTAGGAACCTCAACCAAAATTGCGCTTCTCAAAATAATAAATAAAATATGGGAAAAGGATCTTTTTCCTGATATTTGGAGAGAATCAATTATGGTCCCAATTCCAAAACCCAATAAAGATAAAAAAAATATTGATAGCTATAGACCTATTTCACTAAACAGCTGTGTTTGCAAACTAATGGAAAGAATTATTCATAAAAGACTCACATGGATACTTGAAAATAATAACCTTTTAAGTAACTTCCAATGTGGATTCAGAAAAAATAGATCCTGTCTTGACCATCTACTGAGACTAGAAAATTATTTACAAAATTCTTTCATTAAAAAAGAACATACCATCGGAGTGTTTTTTGATATGGAAAAGGCTTTTGACACCGTATGGCGTTTTCTAATCTTAAAGAAGATAAACGAGTGGAACATAAAAGGCCACCTAGCCGAATTTCTAAAAAATTTCCTAGAAAACAGATCCTTTCGAGTAAGGGTGGGTAACACTCTTTCTACAAAAATGATACAGGAAAATGGAACATGTCAAGGATCTGTTTTATCCGCAACCCTTTTTACTATCGCTCTTAACGACATCGTCTCCAAAATAAATCATCCAGTGCAATATTCCCTCTTTGCGGATGACCTAGCTATATACTTTAGTTCAAAAAATCTCCATTTACTTAAATCTCATATACAAAATAGTATAAATAGTATTAACACTTGGACTAAAGATCACGGATTTAAAATAAATCCATCCAAAACATCTTGTATCCATTTTTGTGGTCTCCGAAAGAGGCATGATGATCCCCAATTCAATATAGATGGCACTTTGATTCCATATAAAAATAATGTAAAATTTCTAGGACTGATTTATGATAATAAACTAAACTGGGTTGATCATATTAAATACACAAAAACCAAATGCTTAAAAGCCATGAATATCCTAAAGGTTTTATCAAATACACATTGGGGAGCTGACCACATAAGTATGATTCGAATATACAGAATGCTAATTCGGAGTAAAATTGATTATGGATCCCCTGTATACTCTTCTGCAAGAAAGTCGATCCTCGCAATGCTTGATCCCATCCACAATCTAGGTATTCGCATTTCATTAGGAGCATTTCGAACCAGCCCTATAAAAAGTCTATGTGCTGAATCCGGGGAACCGCCACTAAATACTAGAAGACAAATACTTGGAATGAGTTATATAACGAAAATAAAACCATGTATCACACACCCAACATATTCGTCTGTATTTGAGACACCTCTTCTTCATCTCTACAATAGACGACTTAATACAACAAAACCATTTAACATAAGACACAAAGACTTAATTGAACAATATAGCCAGTGCCTAGAACAAGTCGTACAAATCATAAACCCTCCAGAACCCCCTTGGACACTAGAAAAATTAAATATAATCTGGAGTCTTTCAAAATATAAAAAACATGAAACGAACCCAACAATATTCATAAATAAGTTCCTAGAAATTAAATCAAGATTTTCCAACCTATACATTTATATACACAGATGGATCCAAAATTAATAACTCTACTGGTTGCTCATTCGTAACTAACAACACAGAAAAATCATATAGGCTATCAGACTACTCGAATGTATTCACCGCCGAATTAAAAGGAATAGAATTAGCACTCAAATATATAATAAAACAGAACAGCAACGAACATTTTATAATCTGTACCGACTCGTCTAGTTCTCTAAAAGCATTGGAAATAATGTATTCATTACACCCACTAATTCAAAATATCATAAATCTCAATGACAACATTATAAAAAAGGGAACAGGACTCTATTTTATTTGGATACCCGGTCATATTGGACTACCAGGAAATGAAAGAGCAGACAAACTTGCAAGAAAAGCTGCCTGCAAACCAACTTCAGACTTCGATACCAATTTTTATAATGAAATAAACATATGTATAGGAAAATAATCCCGATGATGGATGAAGATGAGTTTTTGACTCGAAAGGCTTGATGGAAAGATATCGGAGGAGCGCCGATGTCGTCGATTTTCTTCAGAGGTGAAAACCTCTCTTGGTGGCGTAAAGCCGTGAAATTTGCTTTCCCAAAATAAGAATTGGCCCGGAGGCTTGTGAAAAATGCTTTTTTAAAATAAGAAATTGCCCGGGGGCAGTGAAATATGCTTTCTTCAAAATAAGAACTTGGCCGGAGGCCGTGAAAAATGCTTTCAACAAAATAAATGGCACAAGGCCCGAAATTTATTACTTCTTCGTGGTTACAAGATTTCGTACAGCTTTGTTCTTCAATCGTTCCAAAGTCGACAGGCGAACTCTTGGAGAGCGTAAAACAGCTCTTCACACAGTGAGGGCTGAATTGCAACTGCCTCGCTAATTACGGCTTCGCTTCTTTTATAGCCGCCGATTTAATTGGTAATTAAGGTGATTGGTTAATAATTTTTCCTAGATCGCGCTCGATTAATTATAAAAGGACGTGGTCTCCTTCTTCGCTAATTAGTCTTTCATAAGCCACGAATCGATTAACATCGAAAAATAAATTACATTTCTAATTGAAATAAAAAAAAGGCAGAAAATCGATCCCTACATTCTCCCCTTTCTCAATCAAGTTACGACTCGGAACTTATAACCAATCATCTTTTACATAGTTAAATATTTCAACTTAAAATTAATTTAGTTATTGTCTTTTCTTCTTTAAAACCGTTTAGGTATTTTTAACTTAATCATAAAATACAGAATTATTTTTTTTTTTTTTTTTTTTTACAATGAAATAGCACTTAAAACTAAACTTAACTATTGTTATTTTTTACAAAACAAATTGATCTTGAAAATTACTTGAACAAAACAAAAAAAAATTTTATGCTTAAACTTAGTGTTTCTTAATTGTCTATTTCTTTGATTTTAACTTAAAAACTAACACTTTCACACACTATTTTTCACTTGCACTTAAATTAACACTTTTTTTTTTTTTTTACACTTTTATAATTAACACAACACTTCACTTGGGTATCTTCTTGAACACTTAATATAGTCTGAGGTAAGGGACCGACATGGGTTTTAACTGGTATTGAGGGGTAATTGAAATTAATTTTATCAGATTTAAGACCACTAAACTTTGTAACGTCATAGGCTGCGTAATCATTTTGGCTTTTGATTCTAATTTTCTTCGTAAGTTCCCCAATTCTTCTTGCTTGAAACCCCTTAATCTTGTCTTTGTTCATAGGTGAATTTGTCCCTTGACCATCTTCTAAATGACTTTCTTTACTTGAGATATCTTCTTTCAAAGCGTTAGCTGTTTTTGCAAAATGACTGTCTTGATCTGATAATTTCTTGTGTAATTCCCTGTTTTCATGTTTAATTAAATTTATAATTTCGTTTAATGAGTTATTTTGATCTATCAGTTCGTTGTTCCTTAATTTTAAATGGTTAATTTCGTTTCTTTGAATTTTTCTTTCTTCGTTGAGACTTCTATTTAAACTGTTCAATTCCTTTTTCATTGACTGAATTTCGTGTTTTAATGAATTGTTTTCCATACGTAGTTCATCTATTAAATGAGATTCTGTTTCTGTTATTGTTTTGTTAATTTTATTAACGTCTATGCTTTTAATAATTTGGATGCCATCTTGTCCTATTTTAATTTCGGCCTGATCTAACAGATCGATTCCTAAAATTACTTGTTCGTCTATTGTTTCGTTTGGAACTACATAAAATTTAATATTAAAATCTTCGTTGTCAATTCGTGTGGTTGTTTTAAAATATCCCTTAGTTCCTGTTCGTGAAAATGCAAATCCGTTTAAAATAATATTTGAATCTGTTAGTTGTGGTGAACCTAGCTGTTTGTGGATGTCTTCGCTCATGAGCGATAAGCCTGCACCGGTATCTACTAAGGCGTTAATCTTGTGGTTGCTTATTGAAATGATCTTGTGATTGGATTTCGTTTTTTGACTATTTGCCGTAACTATGTTCATGGGTGGGTCTTCTTTGGTGATTAGGTTTTCGTTTCCATCATTACTGCTAACTGGCTGTCTATTGCATGCATGATTTGCTACGTTAGCTGACTTGGAAGTGATTTCCGAATATAATTTTAACTTTTCTTTAAATTCTTTTAATGTTTTTGCCCCGTAAAGTATTACTTTATTAGGACTAATGTCTTGTATACCGTCCAGTATATACTCTATTAATGCCTTGTCTTCTAAGTTTCCCTTGCTTGCTATCTCTTTCATAATCAGGAAGTATTCATAAACGTGCTCACCCTTTTGCAATTTTCTTCTGGCTAGCTGCTTGTGAATATCCGCGCTACTAACTTGCAATGAGAATTCTTCTAATAATGCTTCTTTTAACTTATCCCACGTATTAATGTTTCTTTCACTTTCTACGAATAGCCTAGCTAGTCCAGTTATTAGCCGTCTGCCAAAGGTAAATAGTTGCAAACTACTCCAACTTTGAATACTTGCTTCGGATTCTATGTCGTGCACCCATCTTTCTATTGGATAGTTATCCGTTCCGTTGAATTTTTTTATTAGTGGTTCTACGTCCCTAAAATTGATTGGACTGTGTTCCATGACTGTATAGTGGTCTTATAACTGATAAGAGGGATAGGTGTGTAGGTGTGCAGTGGGATTGTCGGCTCTTACCTCGTTAGTTAATTCTTCTGTCGTATTCCTGCTGCTACTCCTATGGGTGGCTGGTTCAGCTGTTATCCGCGAGTGGCGCTGCCGTCGTCGTGTTGTCTGGCCTTCGCTTGATCGCTTCAGTCGATAGCCGCTGCTGCTGCCTGCTACGTCGCCTGCCTTTGCTCGTCGCTTGGCTGCCGGGCGCGCTAAATGTGTTTGCCCGCGCAAAAACGGTCGGTGCCTCGAGACGAGTCAAGACAAACCTCCTTGGGTCCGAACCGAGATGGTCCAGCTCCGTCCGATAAAGCCTTTAACGAATCCGCGGCCGAGCCCCCAAATTTATAGGAAATAATCCCGATGATGGATGAAGATGAGTTTTTGACTCGAAAGGCTTGATGGAAAGATATCGGAGGAGCGCCGATGTCGTCGATTTTCTTCAGAGGTGAAAACCTCTCTTGGTGGCGTAAAGCCGTGAAATTTGCTTTCCCAAAATAAGAATTGGCCCGGAGGCTTGTGAAAAATGCTTTTTTAAAATAAGAAATTGCCCGGGGGGCAGTGAAATATGCTTTCTTCAAAATAAGAACTTGGCCGGAGGCCGTGAAAAATGCTTTCAACAAAATAAATGGCACAAGGCCCGGAAATTTATTACTTCTTCGTGGTTACAAGATTTCGTACAGCTTTGTTCTTCAATCGTTCCAGAAGTCCGACAGGCAGAGCTCTTGGAGAGCGTAAAACAGCTCTTCACGCAGTGAGGGCTGAATTGCAACTGCCTCGCTAATTACGGCTTCGCTCTCTTTTATAGCCGCCGGATTTAATTGGTAATTAAGGTGATTGGTTAATAATTTTTCCTAGATCGCGCTCGATTAATTATAAAAGGACGTTGGTCTCCTTCTTTCGCTAATTAGATCCTTCGTAAGCCACGAATCGATTAACATCGAAAAATAAATTACATTTCTAATTGAAATAAAAAAAAGGCGAGAAAATCGATCCCTACAATATATATCAAGGGAGAAATACTAAAGCAATGGAAAGATGAATGGCTTCATCTAACTGATAATAAACTGAAAGAAGTAATGCCAAGCATAGGTACACGACCAAAGTTAATGACCTCGAGGAAAATTCAAACAATATTAACACGACTACGATTAGGTCATTGCTTCTTCAGCCATGGTCATCTTCTGAGGAATGAGACACCTCCTTGGTGCACCACATGTAATAAAACTATCACTGTTGCCCACATTCTTGTAGAGTGTCCAATCTATGAGAGAGAAAGAGCCCAAAATAATATAAATCGTGGTATGAAAGAAATTCTAAACAACACACAAGATGATAACATCAATAATATAATCAAATTTCTAAAAAATATAAATTTTCTATATCTTATATGAAAAAATGCGATGACTAAATCTATTTAACTTATCCAATATGAGGCGCTAATGACCCTTGCCGTTGATGCGCCCTTAAACACCGATATATAATAATAATAATAATGATACTTATATTTTGGCCAAAATCTTGTGGTACTTCTTGTAGCCTCTAGATAGCTTAAGTTTCAAATTTCAAGGCTCTGTGAGTTTCCGAAGACGAGATATGAACGATTAAAATATTTATTTTGCTACATGACTAATTTACACCCCCCTTCTTTTATTTCAATCGGATTAAAATTTATACACGATTATTAACAAATGAGACTTAATAAGTACACCAATTTTTAGCGAAATCGTTAGAGAGTTTTATATATATATATAGTTTTAACTTTCGCTTTCATTTAAATGTTAACATATATATATATATTTATATAAATTTACTACAATTCTCATCTGTCTGATTCTTTGGAGAATCGAAACAGATGAATTTTGTTCAGTTTTTCAATAATAAATTTTATTTAGAATGTTTATATGTTAACATTTAAATGAAAAGCGAAAGTTAAAACTTTTATCCGGTCACTGCCCTATTTTGGTGCACTTGGGATTCCCCAAAGAATCAGACAGATGAGAATTGTAGTAAATTTATAACATCCATACTATTAGGAAAATAGAAGAAAAACGCGATTGAACTAGAGAGTTGTATATATATAAGATTTGATTATGGGATCTAGTCAGGGGATCCATGGTCTAAATGGAAAAGGCATTTGCGGGCTTAACGCAGAAGATGTCGGATCATACCCGGCTGGGTCCTGTATCTTTTTTTCAACTCTTGGTTCACTATCAAAACGAGTCTGGTCCCAAGTGCACCAAAATAGGGCAGTATATATATATGTAAGCTCGAAACACCCACACACGAAGAAGAGTGGAAGGGGAAGACAAGGACAAGCAAGCGACATACTAGATTGAGACATCAAACAGTAGAGAGTCAATTTAAAATACTCAATTCAAACACATTGTTAATATACAATATTTAATAATCAGATATTATATAAATTCACTTATACTAAACATCATTGTTAAAACTAAATAAAGGACTTGAAATTTCGAGTTATAAGTGGCATGGGTGCGAGGTAGATAAAAATCGTGTTCCACTGAAATGTGAATTGTTTATTAATATATACAGATATTTACAATGAGTTTTATATTATTTACCTGAAATGTGAAACTCGAAATTTCAGGTCCTTTATTTAGTTTTAACAATGATGTTTAATATAAGTGAATTTATATAATATCTGGTTATTAAATATTGTATATTAACAATGTGTTTGAATTGAGAGTTTTAAATTGACTCTCTACTGCTTGATGTCTCAATCTATTATGTCGCTTGCTTGTCCTTGTCTTCCCCTTCCACTCTTCTTCGTATGTGGGTGTTTCGAGCTTACATATATATATATATATATATATATATATCAGAATTGCTCATTTAATAATATAAGATAGTATTTTTGTTTGTTTATTTTCAACAAATGGTTGAATAAAGATAATAAAAGCTGATGGGCAAAATAATGCTTCTTTTTCGTATTGCTTAACAGGTGGTGTAAATAAATCAGTTGAGTTTTTTCATCACAACATTTAGAATTTTCCTCTCAAAGCAGCTAAAGAAGTTTATTTATCTTAAAAAAGTGTTTGTGTTTGCTATTATATTTAAATATTTATTTTCGTTTGAATGAAATATATAGGTATATTTTTCGATGTTTCCAGAAAAGCAGAATAAGAAAATGGGAAGAAAGGAAAAAATGAAATTTGTTCAAGACTTGGTGGGACAAGGAAACTCAACTAGGGTCAGGGCTGACTTACTACTAAATCTAAATATAATTAACTAATAAAAGAAGAAGAGATAATTTCTTAGGAAGTAGAATCTAAATGCCAAACTTACTTTCCGGGCAGTTGGTTTAGCCCTAGAAAAGAATTTCTTTTGATATTTACTGCATATAACAATTGTCACATTAGATTAAAAAAATAAAACAAAACAACGTCCTTTTAAAAATTTAAAAATAATCGAAATTAATCAAAACATTATAATATATTTTCTAATTAAAAATAGAAAATAATATCTTCTTTTATATGTACAAATATAAATAATATTACTACAAATTAAATATATGCAAATTTATTTGTTTAAATTCATAAAAAAATAATTAAATATATAAAATCAAAAAGACTTAGCAGTTACTAGGGCATAACTTCGGGCAGATGCTAATTAATATTCGATATATATTAAATCTAATTAGATAGAACAAATCAGAGGAAAAAAGGAAACAATTAAACACCGTGTTAAATCATACGACCAATCGAAACGTTTCGCTAATTTTTTGTAGCTTACTCAGGCTCTTGATCAGATTATTTTTTTCAAACTCTTTGAAAATAATTTGATCAAGAGCCTGATGAAGCTACAATACTATAAATTAGCTAAACGTTTCTATTATTAGTATGATTTAACACGGTGTTTAATTGTTACCTTTTTTAACCGACTTCAAAAAAGGAGGAGGTTTTCTATTCGACTGAATGTTTTTTTTTTGTGTCTATGTTACCTCATATCTCCGCCAATTGTGAACCGATTTTGATGATTTTTTTTGCATTGGGTTCAGTCTATCTTCCGATTCGTCCGGTTTTTTTCATTGGTATTGGACCTTTTTTGATATGTTTGTTCAAGCATAACTTCTTTCTTTATGAACCGATTTCGATGATTCTTTTTTTACTGGAAAGGGGGTACCTTAGGGGTGGCACCATATTAATTTGGTCAAGTTCTGATGGTATGATCAATGACGAAATAACGTAAATCTCCAATTCTTATGACCAAATAATCGAAATAATAATAAATAAAATCTTTTATAAAAAAAATCTTAAAACATTCATTTAAAACCCGCAAACATTTCGAGAGAATTTCTATATTTATGAATTAAATTTTTATTATTTTCTGATTCAATTCCGCCCGACGCTCTTACGATATGCATGCAAGGTATTATATTAAGTCACTATTAATAACATCACTAAAAATAAAAAAATAAAAATAAAACTGACTTCAAAAAAATTAAATGCAACAAATAAAATAATAATAACTTAAAAATCAAATAAAATACACTAAAAGGTATAAAATAATTATCTTATTTAGTTACATTTAAACGACGAAATATTAACATGAAATTACTTTTTGAAGTCGGTGCCAAACAAACTATATAAGCCAAACGTACTAAGTAAGATCCGTCGAGTGCGGTTCATAAAATGTATGTTTGGCACCGACTTCAAAAAGTAATTTCATGTTAATATTTCGTCGTTTGATTGTAACGAAATAAGATAATTATTTTATACCTTTTGGTGTATTTTATTTGATTTTTAAGTTATTATTATTTTATTTGTTGCATTTAATTTTTTTTGAAGTCGGTTTTAATTTTTTTATTAAAAATTATTTTTTTCCTCTGATTTGTTATATCTAATACTGATTATGGACCTGAACAATAATAATGATGTTAAATCTAATTAAATGTGTGTGTTTTGAATAGACTGGGCCCTCTCTGCCCGCCCCTCCATCCTTTCAATTTTTCTCAGTACAAGTCCCGTTAGTTTTTTCACTCTCCGCCTGGCGGCCGCTTCCTTCCCGCAAGACGCCAGTCCTCTGAGTGTCTTTCACCCGTGCAAGCTAAAGTAATTAAAATAAAATAAAAGCTGATCACATAGGTAAATTATATATTCTAATTCACTTCAATTAATGCAAGCATTCTCTCTCATTATAAGGAGATCATTATTTTGAGTGTAAGGTCCGAACTATTTGTGCTCTCACAGTTTTTTTTTTTTTTGTAAACTTTTAATGTTTTTTATAATACAGTCTAATTTTTTTTTGTATATTTCAGGTTAAGCCGGCTATCGGTATTAGTTTCATCTTTAACTGAGTGAGTTCTTCATGAATATTATTCTCGTCTCTTCACTGGAAAATAAGCCACATGCATTTTTTTATTTTATAGTGATATATGAATCACATGACTTAAATTGCTTAAAATTCTTCTAATTCGTCTATTAATTAATATTATTATTTTATTTTTTAACTATATAAAAACTTTATATTTTAATAGTGAGATAGTCCTCAAAACCACCAATATATGTATATATATATATATATATATATCAGTGGCGGTTGGTGACTTTTCAGCCAGGGGATGCTGTCCAAAAAAGTACCCTTCATTTTTTTGAAATTTGATTTTCATTTTCGCTTTTTTTGCAAATTTCATCGAATACAGCATCACTTTTGTTATTTTTCAAATTTAACATTAGATTTTTAAAAAATATATTTTAGGACCTTTGTCCTAAACGGATACAGCTTTGTGTGGGAGTGAGGGTAAGAGTCAGAAATTAAATCGTTTTACTTAACCGTTTTAGTGCCATTGATTTTTACTCATATCTAATTAAAAATGCCAAAGAAATCTTTTATTATTTACCCTTGTCTCGAAAAAAAACTGTATCTCTTCCAAAAATTATTCAATTTTAATAATTTTTTCGGTGTTTTATTAATAAAAACTTGTACAAGAATAATAAAATACAAAGAACATTATGGAAATATATATTGTGAACAAAAATTATAACAAAAACTGGAATCTAAAAGTAAAAAAGTTAACATGTGTGCTTTAGCGCACAGACTCCATGGAGCCCCTTCTTACAGCGGGCACAAATCAAGTTGCTCCTCTTCACAGCGCTGTAGTCCTTGCTGCTGCACACTACACAGCGCCGTAAATTACGGCCGGGTAACTTTTCTAATCCAAAACTTTGAGGTGAAGATGTAGTCGGAGTAGCTGTTTCTGGTCTATTTTTGTGGAGCAACTATTTCTCTTCTAAATCTTCAATTATACTCGTTGTAAATTTCAATCTCGTCATTTTTTTTGCCAATATTTTTCTCACTACACACTATATATGCATTCAGCAACATCCTTCCAAATACAGCAAATACAACCTTTTTCCCAAATTTGAGAGTTTTTCGTTCATCCAAATAGGTGTATAAGCATTTTGTCGCTCTCGTCTACTCCGCCCATAAATTGATTATTTGTGTGAATCATTCATGGTTTATTTTTTATATATTCGTAGAAAAATAAAAAATTAGCGATGCGTGCGAGCTACCTCTCCTACAGCGATCTAAACAGTAACTAATTTCACGAGTGGCATTTTTGGATAGAATGCGCACGCGCGAGTTGGCGCTCGTCGGTACTCTAACGGTTAAACTCCACAGTCCCTGAGATGGAAATCGACCGACAATCTTATCTATAACGCTCTTAGTTATTTCTGATCTTATAATTATATTGAGAGTTGTTAGAAATGGATTAGTCCAGAAGTTCTCGAATCATCTTTATTTATCCTTTTTTTGTATTATTTGTATTTTAATAGTTCTTCAGCGAGAACAAATTTTATCTGACTAAAACTCGTCTAGACTTGTCTTTGAAATGCTGGAACTAGAAGATTGCCAGACAGGGACTTCTTCAAGCCTTATATCTGCACTCCTTTTCGGAAAAATCATTCATTTTAAATGTCCCTTGAAACTATGCAACAATTTTATTTCATTTCCAGAACCAATAATATACTTTTCAAAACAAAAAATGTTTTCTAAAGAAATATTTGAAATAACGGATAATAATATGAAAATTTAAAGATCCTCCTGAAATTTTGATTTTTTATATATTTATGAATATTCTCTAACCAAATGTCTGAAATTTTTGGGATGCTCCGCATCCACAGCATCCATAGACGGCACGCCACTGATATATATATACGAGGGGTGATCCGCGATTGGAAGTAGGTACACCTCTTTGGAAGTATTTTGGAAGTACTTGGAAATATTTGGAATTACTTGGAAATATTTGGAAGTACTTGGAAATATTTGGAAGTACTTGGAAACATTTGGAAGTACTTGGGAATATCTGGAAGTGCTTGGAAATATTTGAAAGTACTTGGAAATATTTGGAAGTACTTGGAAATATTTAGAAGCACTTGGAAATATTTGGAAGTACTTGGGAATATCTTGAAGTGCTTGGAAATATTTGAAAGTACTTGGAAATATTTGGGCACTTGGAAATATTTGGAAGTAAAAGTGGAAGTAGGTATACAGCATATTAGGTCGCGGTTCACCTCTCGTATATATATATTTAAATTAAGATTTTCGAATGGAATCATCACAATCTGTATACAGTACAAAAGATATACATATGTTTTAAATAAAATAATACTTTCATTGTATTTAAAATATGAGATAAGTTCCCGAAGCCAATTATTAAAAAAAAGTAATAGGAGATTTAATTAAAATTATTATAAAAAAAAAAATGAATGAAAAACTGTAAAATGCATTTCAGATTTTTTTTTCAAATGAAAATTCAAATATTCATTCGAATAGTAATTAGTTCAATATACTTTTATTCATTTATTTTAACCAAGACTTGATCGAAACTTTTTGTTTTTCATTCAATACCGAAACGTTTATTTCAAATCATAATTAATTCAATAGGTACCATTTTGTTCAGTTAAATTTTAAACAGTTTTTAAAGGAAACAAACAAACTTGTTTTCGATTGTTTTTAAAAAGAACCTGCTCATATTTTTAAAATAATTTTTGTATTAATTAATGTTTTTATGTTTCCCGGATCTAATTAAAACGAGTGACATTTTGATCATAGTTTTTTCCTTAAATATGACTTAAGTCCTCAAAAAAATATAAAATCAAAGCTTTTTAAATAATCGAAATGCCAGATCGATATTCGACAGTGAGTGTGTGATATAATTTTTCTTTGTTTATTTTATTATAATTATCTTTTTTTTATATATAAATTTCTTGAGAATTTGATAATCTTTATCAGTATCGAAAAACAAGTTGTTAAAATATAGAATTACTCTAGATGTGCTTTTTACTTTAGAAATAAAGTAATCTCTTACGTTGAACCTAAATGATTGCTGTTTAATTCTCACCCACAAAGAAACACACACAAACGCACACACTTTCTTTTTTTACTGCAAATTACCAAATTATTTATCCAATTTATTAGAATCTCATTCGCTTTAAAATAAAAATATACTTTCATATTAATTAAATATAAAAATGCATGACTTAATCGAAACTCTTTATAATCAAATAACGAAATATTTATCTCAAGACTATAAACGTAATCATTTCTTATAATACCTACAATTAATTAAATAAAAATTTGGTTATTAATTTTTGACCTTAATTTTTTTCTTCGTCCACGAATACAAAGTGTATATAATTTTAAGTTTGATAAATTACAATTTTTTGAGAATAGTGCACATCCGACATACATTAACTTACCGTTACTTAGCTAAACTTATTTTTGTTTTTTCATTTCTAACCCGAAAAATCTTTTAAATTTAATGATGCTCAATAAAGGTATTTTAGTCATATAATAATAAAACTTGAGTAAGATACGAGGTAGGTTTCACAAAAAAAAAGTTTTATTATTATATTAAAATGTTTCACCTAGAACCAACACCGAACTCCTTAAAAGTTATGTATTTTAGTCAATTTAGACAGTATTCTATGTCCATATGGGCTTGAATTTTAAATGACAATTTTTATATAATTTTAGAGATTTTGAGATATAATGTTTTTTCTAATGTTTTAGCTTGAAAATTATTGTAATATGCTATGTGTTTTGGAGTTGCTAAATAATAGGTATAATAACTTTTGAGTCGACTTAGGGCCGGTTGTATGTCGCAAAGTAAATGTTTTTTCAACTAACAAAGGGTAGATGGTAAATGGAGGGACTGGGATAGCCAATCAGATGACAGGCACTGAAAGTGCCTGTCATCTGACTGTTAGTTGTAAAAAGCATTTACTTTGCTACATACAACCGGCCCTTAGTCAGTCCATCTTGACAGAAAACAGACTGCCAAAGTTAAAGCTTTTAAAAGTTGTTTTCGAATTCAACAACCACAAAATATATAGTAGATATAATAAGCTACACATATTTTCAAGTCAAAATATTTATAAAAAAAACCCTCAAAATTTAAAAAATATATAAAACTTACTTTAATTCCAATTTAAAATTCAAACCCTGTGATGGCATGGCTTTATCCTATCTAAAATGGCTGAAATATCTTTAGGGGGACTTTTTTAAATAATTTTAAGATTTTTAGGGAGGGGGTTGAAAAAAAATAATTATGTCAAAATAACGGAGAACCTACCCTACCTTACCCTAGTATGTATTTATTCCTTTATTGAATGGGTTGCTTTTATTTCTAGTAAAGTTTCGACCTCAGTGCTGGATTTGTATCTTCCATCGAAGTCATCATTAAGTACCTTAATTCAACCCACGAGGTATGTAGATACTATGTATATTCCCTAGTAGCACAATGTTCCAAACTATATAGTAACTATATAGGGGCTATATAGATCCTCGAAATGTGCTACTAGGGTTATACTAATAAAATTTTCTAATCAAATTTTAAATATGATCAAATTCTAAACTTTGAATTACAAAAGAGTTAAGAGTTGAAACTTAGTTTAAATCACACATAATTAATTATAATTATTTATTGAACATGATAAAAAAAATACAATATAAGTAACTAAGAGGTTTCTATCGGCTTATTCTGCGATCGAAACGTCGTAGTTATATTGTATTATTTAATAGTGTTCAATAAATAATCATAATTAATTATGTGTGATTTAAACTAAATTTCAACCCATAATAAATTTAATTACAAAAATACAAACATTACCCTAATACATAGAATTTACAAATTAGTTACATAAAAGTATTTTTATACGATAAATTTTTTTATGTAATTAAGAGAATTAATCTTTATTTTATATTTAATCTGAAAATATTTTGTATTTACGTTATCGGGACTAAGGTTAATTTTTAATAAAAATGCCTTTTAGTTCAATTGGCGACATTTAATCATTTAATTTAGGACTTCTTCAATCATATATATATATATAACATGATGGTTATTTTACATATTACCGCTTCTATTAGTAAAATCTTTGGATTGAAAAGCCAATTTTTTCTATTTATTCGTTAAAATTATCTATTCAATCTAATGATTTTAATAATACAAGCTACTAACTATGTATACAAGAGTGTAAATTACCGATAATAGTCGACTATAAATTTCTAGATACTTAAAATCTACTAATATCGGCAATTTGAAAACTTATTTTAAATTTGGAAAAAATTTTAAATAAATTAAAAATTCGAAACGCTCTACCATCTCTATTTAGATTATATAGTTTAAATTTATAAATTTCCCAAATGAAGATTAAATCTTTGAGTGAAATAATTAGAGTGATATATTTCAGAGGGGTTCAATTCATAGGGCAGGCAATCGAACCGGATTGATAATTTTGGAACTCTGTGACTTGATTCCTGAGGAGGTGAACTCAACCCTTCTGACATCTAACTAAAATTACACAAGTCTTCTCGGATCTAGTAGATATATATAGAGTTCTAAGATACCTGAACATGATATGTATAGCTGATCCGGGCCTAAAAAAGTCATTAATTAAAGAACAATACAATATAATATTTCGCTAAATCAACTAAAAAACATTTTCATTAAATTATTTCGATAATGTTCAATAATTTTGTGCTTATTAAATATTAATTTAATTTCAAAATATGTATCCAATTGACTAATTTTTAATTTAAATTATTATTATTTTTTTTTGTTTTGTTTCATATTCTCTATGGTGTTTCATATCTTTTCGTCATGTCTTCTTCTTCTTCTCCTTTTGGCTTCATTCTACTGATAACTTGAATCTTCACATCACAGCTTCTCATCCAATATGAGTACTAAATCTTTATCTTTATTAGCATGGCGTTTAATTTGATATTTTTGGACCAATCACTTTTTTTTAATATTTAGGATTTTTGAAATAGGATGCTTTTTTCTCTTTCAGCATTCTCTTTAAATAATTTTAGATTAGAAATTAATAAAATTAAATTTAAATTTTTAATTTTTATTATTTATTTCATATTTTTAAATTATCACTAATTTTTTTTTTTTGTAAATTCATTTTTATTTGATAAAATTAATATTAAAATCGTTTCAATGCATTTGATAATAAAAGATTCAAATTTTTATTCCAATAGATCTTTCTATATAAGTATATATATATATTTTCAATTATTTTTCAAATTTAGATTTTTAAAAATTAAATTCAAATTCAAATATAATAGCTAATGAGGGATTTCCAGCATTCCCTTCTTCAGTTATTGGATGGACCAAGTGATCAAAGGAGAACTTTCAGAGGCCAGATATATCTTCAAAATGTAAGATACTTTAGAATCGGTAGTTTTCTCTGGGTCTTAGATTGTCCAAGGTTGATATGTCGTTAGGGCTTTCAGCTTCATTGCCGCTCCCTCCGTGGGATTCGATACAGAACCACTACAATTGATTGCATGAATTTATTTCTAAGATATATTATAAACTTAAATAAGTGGGATAGAATCAATAATAGCTGTAGAAGGGTGGGAGGGTTACGCCATGCTAACGTAGGGGATGCTAATTTGTTTTCTAGATGTTTCTAGAGACAACCGTCTACGAGAGCAGAGACATGGTTAGGTCGTCTGCATGGGACACTGGAATTATTCAAGGTGAATAAAAACTCTGTTATATTTAAAAACACTTTAAATATTTTCACTTAGTTAGAAAATATAAAAGTTAAGGTAATGCATTCACTTTCGATCGTTCATTATTATTTTAATTAATACGGACGTTTGATTGTTATATAATTTTTTGGTTTCGACTTCTGTAGGGACGATCCCTTCTGATATATAAAACAAACCAAGATTTAAGATTAAAATTAAAATTAAATTAAAAATCCTTTCTTCGTTAGTTTTTTAAATTCAAATAATGAGACGATAGAACGATGTTTTATAGTTTGTTTGAAAATGTCCATCTAATTTTCAGAAAATAAATACCTATTATAAACACTACAACGCTAGTATTTATTTATTTATTTTATTCACTTTGTTCATGCACAACAAGTGATTAATTTTATAATAAGATTGAAAATTTGTTAATTACATGGTTGTAATTTATTTAGATAAATATATATTTTTTTTTGTATTAAAGGGGCAACAACACATAATACCTACTATGTATACATATTGTACAATTAAAGTAAATTAATTTTACATAATTAAAAAAATTTATATATGCAGTCAGCTAAGAAACAATAAATTAAAAAGTAGAGTGTAGATAATAATGACAAGTCGGGGCGTCCTGTAGGTTAGGCAACGGATACTATTTGTAACCTAAATGGTTGCATAGCGGAAGGCCAAGCTTACACTTGCAAAAAAATTATATTAGACTCCTTCTGTCAATGCTGGCTGGCAATGCTATCGACTCTTCTGGAGATAGCTGTGACGTTTCTAGGGAATATTTATGGTCACGGTGCTTACATACGTACTAACTAACAGATATTTTGACAAAACAGTTAATATCTCTAAAAATATAATTTTTTTTTATGTTTACTCATTGGGACTTTTTTGTAGACCAAAACGCCATGGATTTTCTCAATTTTTTTAATCAAAATAATTTGAGCCCATTTTAAGATATTTCGAAAAAACGAACCAAAAAACACTTTTTTATGATTATTGGATGAAAAATAATTGGTAGTTTTCACATTAAGATATAAAAAATAAAACGAATTTATTTTTGGAGAATCTTTAATCTCGATATATATATATTTCGGGTGACTAACCCATCTTCAGGAGAAACAGAAAGTAACTGACCTGGATAAGTCGAATTTGAATACAAGTCAATGGTAAAATTTATTTTTAAATTACAAAAGGGCAAATATTTAAAATTAGTGGAGAGAGAAAGGTAGAAAGTCTATTTTGTTTAATTTGGCCTTTTTTGTGCACGATTACAATATTTGATTATACCCTGTATGGTAAACTAAAAAGATGAATAATATAATGAATTAATTTATTATTATTTCGGTCTGCTAAAGAAATAATGATTCTCAAACACTTTCAAAATAAATTTCAGCTAACTTAGTTTTTTAGATTGAAAATTGTATAACTTTTTAGGCACTCTCCCTCACTCCCTATATTTTGGGTTGGATTTCAACCAAAATCTAATCATTTCTTAATCTCAAAACAAAAAATTTAACTTGAAATTTCATTCTGAAATTCACTCTAATTTCTGAGTTAGAGCATAGATAAAATTTAGTAACGCTGCTACTAACTACCATACTCTATTACTTAACGTACTAACATACATTTTGACAAAATAATTAATATTGCCAAGCGCAACTTCAAAGTGTACTCAAGTAAATTACGGGACCCATTGATTCAGTCAAAGTCACAAATTGTAGTATTCAATCAGGTTGAATTTTAGGGACTGACAGATTTGCCAAAAATTATATAGATTCTCGTCCAGAGCCCCAAAATGCGATTTCTACATTTAGTCCGTGGGGGTGGATGTATGTATGTATGTATGTATGAATTCATTTTTTTCTTCTATGATTTTTTTCACACAGTTCAACCGTTTGAAGTGAAATTGAAAACCTACTACTTTAACAAAATGAAGCTCTAATATGTTTATGTTAGTACATATCAGACGATAAACATTAGTTATTTATTCAAGTACTTTTTTAGTTCTTTCTATCTTGAAATTGGCTTAACGAATTTTGATTAAATTTAACATTCTATTTAAGTACTTTTGAGGAACTCAAAAAATGTCATATAAAGTTTTTAGGAAAATTAAATTTTAAAGTACCTACTTTATTCTACAGTAAGGCAAATTTTTTATTATTATTTTTACCTGATTAATAATAAAGGAATGAACATTTAATATTTCACATGGCTATGGATAAAGTCTAGAAGCGATCTGTTGGAGTTTATTTTTATAGTTTGTGCCGTTTTTGAGATATTTCGAAAAACCGAAAAAAAAGACATATTTTTTTCATGCACGATTACATACAGGGTATGGTCAAGTAAAAAAGAATCTCTGGAACTCAAATATCTAGTATTTTTTCGATTAAATAAAGATTTACTTTAAGTATGTCTGTGTTAGGTTGCTATGCTTAATCTCTTTTTATTCTTAACCTCTCTCTTTTCTTCCTTTTTTTTATCTCTACGTAATTCAAGCTTTCGATGTAATCAATCTCCAGATCTTTCTCGCTTTTTGTTTCTATGTGATCTGATGGTCACGTGATTAAGCTTTCTTTTGCACCATTTTCCCTCTCCTATTTTATTTCGTTTTCCCCTGCTCACACTTTCGCACCCTTGATTCCTCTCCTCCCCACTTCTAACCCCCCCCCCCCTTATATTTTATTTATGTTCTTTGCGTGATTTATTTAATTTTATTTTTATTGATTTTTCTTTTTATATTATCTAGATTTATTATTAACGAGGAAAGGGATAAAAGAGAAAAAACAACAAATTCGTTTACTACTACGGAATAATAGACTTTATTTATTTTTATTATTAACGAAAATCAGAGAAGCAGGTTAAGGGGCAAGTAAGTGTATTGTTCTTATGGGATAATAAAAATTGTTTCCCCGACAACTTTTTGCCTCTAGATGTCAGGGTGAATTCGCTATTCTATGTAATTAATAATTTTAGATATTTTTAAGAGATGTCGAGCCTATAACAATATTCAATAACGAGAGACTGACCCAATTCTTTTCGTTTGTACAGATATCATTCCAAGTCTATGAAAAATATAGATAACTGGCTGGAAACAATAAACATTTTATATCAAAACTAAAAGACAAAACATATGTGTGAATCAATGTGTCACCAAAAATTGTCCAGTTGATTTTAGCTAAATATCAAGAAATTCTTTGAATAATTTAAAGGTTGGTCGCATACTGTGAAGATGTGTTCATGATAGGCGTCTCTTTCTGGTCAGTCTTCTTTTGAAATTAGCACATTTTCTCTATTTTTTTTAATGCAATCGAAGACAAGAAGGGGCGGACCAGTAAATATGCAGACCCTATGGATCTCGAAAGAGTCTTGCATTACCAAAAAGAAGGGAAAGTTGATTAAGTGAGAGGGTGGAGACGTAGGTGTTTATGCACTCTGGTTTTGAAGGTTTGAAGATTATAAGTGCTGGGGAAGATGGAGGCTGGGAGAGAGTTCCAGTTCCTTGAAGTCATGGGGATATATGTATTGTCGAATGAAGTGGTCCGGTACTTTTCTAATTTGACCGTGAAAGAGTGTTCGGGTCGGCAAAACGCGTGCTACGCGCAAAGCATGAATTTTATCTCATCAGAGCACTTGCCGTGATAGTATCAATAGAAAAGGGAAAGGGCAGAGACATTTCTTCGATGAGCTAGCGAGTCAAGGGAGTCGGTGAGGGTAGAATTGTCAATTAGCCTGACGGCTCGTTTCTGAATTTCATCCAGGGTAGCAAGAAAATATTTAGAGGGTCTCCATAGATGAGAGCCAAATTCAAGACAGGGGTGCCTTGTAGATGGTGAGAAGATGTAGGGGCGTGAAAAATCACTTGGACCTGAATAAGTGGCCAATCTTCCTTGCTGCAGATTTCGCCACAGAGGAGATGTGTTTGTTCCAAGACAGGTCAGATGCGACAGAGACGCCCAACATGGATAGGCTCCACACATTTTCAGGGTATTCGAATCAAATTGAATATTAGGAAAAATTTTATTTTCGCGCCTAGAAATTAGACAACATTGAGTCTTGTTTGCATTAAAGTTAACTAAATTTTGGGAGCCCCATTTATTCAGTTTGTCAAAAGAAAAATGATTTCGCTTTCCTATATAGATCTAGCTATATTTTTTACGCGAGTTCTCAGAGTTTACAATGTCCAAGTTTTTTTAGTGTTTCGTTTAAATTGAGGGGTTATTGGAATTTTTTGGAAATGAAAGTGGAAGTGGAAGCAGGTGTACAGGTTAAATAGGACCCTATTATAATTACGATACAATGTATTATTTGAATTAACTGTTTGTCTGTTTGTCCATTTGTCTGACCATTGTAGGTCATAAACTAATCAAGATAAAAACTAGACATTTACAAGTTATATGTACTCTTTTTGTCTGAAATAAAATATGGTTAAAAAATATTAATCGGAAGATTATTTTAGGGAGGATCAAATCTTTTGTGAAGTATTATACAGGGCGTGCTAAGATTATTATTATTTCCTTTATTCATAAAAGAGGTCAAAAGTTAGTTTTTTCAAATGAGACCCCCGTATATTACTCAATATAATTGAAAGACGAAGAAAAATGCTTTAAGATGATTGATCAAGTCTTTATCATAGGGTGTGAGATATCTCCATAAAGAACCCTGTAAGTGTAGAACTAAGATTATTTTCATTTTTTTTAATTGCGGAGAGCGCCTAAAATAATCATTTTTATGTGATTTTTGTGCCCGTCGGCGTTCAGAATGGAAAAATCAAATATTTCCTTCAGCCTTTCCTTATAAATACAAATAAGATCGAATTTGATGACTCAAGTGTTTATAAGTACAAATATAATCCGACTCTTGGCCGGTGTTATTTATAGGTAACCTCTCTATAAACATTGCCCTTATTTAAAAAATGTTAATATTAAATAGTAAAAGAGTTCAGAAAATAATGTCAAGCTAAGCCCAAAAGTCTGTGCATTGCTTCTTTGATTAAGATAAAGAACTTCTAAACGAGACGGCTTTATCTAACGAATCAAATGAAAATTTCAATTCACAAAAAATATAACTTAAGAGGTATTTTTCAAATAAGCGAATCAATTACTCGTATTTATTGGACTGTATAATCGTATCTAAATTTAATTATTAATTTATCAATCTATTGAGAAATGATTCAAACTAATCCTTATTATTTTCATATTCCATCTTATTAGGTTTTATCATCTCAAGTCTAATAAAAAGAAATTGACTTTTTTTCATTTAAAGTCTGATTTTATCAAGAAGGATGTAAATAAGGGATTTAGGAATTCATTGATTTATCGGGTTTATGACATAAAACAATCTATACCTTATTCTATCTCTTTCAGATAAAATTCTCATTATGTTCTTCTACAGGTCGAATTTAATTAACTTAATTGCTCAATTAATATTTTTAACGTTAAACAACGAAACTGATAAATAGGTCGGCCAGGGATTGGGTTCAAATACTGAGATTTCCATATCTAATATAACAATGGTATATTTATAAACATTTCTATAATAGTTTATTGATCAGTTTCTCCGTAATTTGACATAAGATAAATGACAATTTTATCCAAAATACCTACTTTACATATCAAATTCCTTCCTCATTTGTTTTTGATAAGTAGAGAATGAACTAATTTTAAAGCATTTTTTCAAAATTTTAACTTAGATACTTGATTGAAAAACTACTACAGTAATCTTCTAAAATATGGCTCTACGTCATTTTAACAGAAATTAAATAAAAAAAAATTGAGCTTATTCTACATAGAATTTACCTCCACGCTATGGTATTTTTATTTTGACCCCACGAAAATTCAACCCTTCCCAAAATATTCATCCGATTAAAATTTTAATATTATTTTTGATTTTAGGAGAACTGAATTCACATCATTTGTATCTTATTTAGTTTAGGAATTAGATTTTCTTTTTTGAAAAAATTGTTAACTTTAGAAAAGTAATTAAATTTTATTTTAATAATACAAATAATAGTTTTTTACACTAACATTTTTATACCAAATTTTCTTCAATTTGTTATTAAAAGAAACAAATTTAAGTTTCTTGATTTTTTTGAGGCATCTAAATGCAAAATTAGATTAAAATAGTATATTACTAAAAAAAAGTATTTTATAAATACCTACTTATTTCGAAATTTAAGCTAACATTTGGAATTATTTAATATTTCTCATATATAGTAAGATAATATAATTTGAAAACTACAAAGGGTGACTTAGTGCCGGTTGTATGTCGCAAAGTAAATGCTTTTTACCACTAACCAAGGTTAGATGGTAAATGGAGGGTCTCGGATGGCCAATCAGGTGACAGGAACTTTCAGTGCCTGTCATCTGATTGGCCATCCAAGTCCCTCCATTTACCATCTACCCTTGGTTAGTGGTAAAAAGCATTTACTTTGTGACATACAACCGGCCCTTAAACTGTTAGTTTTGTTACCTCTTTTGTATTTAGATACCAAAAAAAGTATTTCATTGTTACATTAACTACCTGAAAATTAGGTTAATTTTGTTTTTACAATTTCTAGTATTTTTTATTTTAAATATGAAAATTTAATTTTTCCATTATATATATATATATAAAGAAAAACGTAACTTTTGTTTTATAAATTATCATCTACAAGCAAAAAAATAAATTATAATATTTAAATATTTAAATAAAAGTACTTACTCAATGTATCATTCAAAGAGAAAAAATTTCTGTATTTTTTTTAATATCTAAACTTTTGTCAAAATAAATATTTATTAGATTAAATAATGAAAGCTTAATTATAATTTAAGGAATTTCCCTCAGGTGGGCTATTATATTAGAAAACATAGGATAATAATAATATTAATTCGTTTAGGCTAGAATGCGAAGGAAAGCTGTACTAATAAAGGCTGGGAAGGGCAATTGAATTTTAATACCACATGGTTTCCACTTAAAGGGAAAGAAGAGAATCAATTTCTGAATTGAAATCAAATCACTGAATAGAACAAACACACAGCATTTCAAATGAAAACAACACGAATCAAGAAATAACAGATATCGTAAAAGAAAACGAGACAAATGATAACAAATAGGAATTGCTTGCGAAGACTTAAAAACTAGATCAATGAGAAAAAAGGATCCTCAAGGTTTTATCGGCATCGGCCACTCATGGTGTAATGCAAAGACCATAATACCATCATAAAAACAATTTTATAAGGCTTGATTATTTTTACAAAGCAGCGGCGGTTGAAGATTTTTTAACCAGGGGATGATTTCCAAAAAAGTACCCTTTATTTTTTGAAATTTTATTTTAATATTCGCTTTTTTTTGCAAATTTCATCGAATACGGCATCATTTTCGTTATTTTTCAAATTTAACATTATATTTTTAAAAAATATATTTTGGGACCTTCGCTCCAAACGGATACTGCTTTGTGTGAGTGAGAAAAGGAGTCAGAAATTAATTCTTCTGACTTAAGCTCCACATTCCCTGAGATGGAAATCGACCATCTTCCACAATAAATCAGCCAGTCCTATAAGAAAATCCTAAATTTCTTCTAATTCTATTGCTATAAACAAGCTATGTCTTGTCTATATCTTAGTTATTTCCGACCTTATATATTGAGAGTTTTTATAAATGAATTACTCCAAAGTTTCTCGAATCATCTTTATTTATTCCTTTTTTGTATTATTACTATTTTAATAGTTCCTCAGCGAGAACTATTTTTATTCAACTAAAACTTGTCTGAACTTGTCTTCGACATGCTTGAACCGGAAGATATACCAGGCAGGGACTTCAAACCTTCTATCTGCACCCTTTTCGGAAAAGTAATTCATTTTAATGGGTAATTTAAACATGCCATAATTTTATTTCATTTCGAGGATCAATATTCTTTTCAAAACAAAATAATATTTTTTATCGAAATATTTGTAATAATGTATAATAATTTGAAAATTTAAAGATCCTCCTTTTTGAAGTCGACCTTATATATTTATGAAAATACTATTAATGTTTGAAATTTTAAGGATGCGCATCCACAGCATCCATGGACCGAACGCCACTGATACAGAGTGATTAACTTTGACCCGCCCTATGTGCCCTTTTATTAAACGTAGGTATAAAAATTTAAAAGAGAACCTCTCATTGCCCTATATGCGAGGTCTTTTATTGTCTTTTGGGTTATACCCAGGGCGATGAGGGATGCCACCGCTTTATGGTATTAAGTATACTTGAAAGAGCGTGAGTTAAACACACCAAGTGAGTTTACCTTACAACTACCAGCTGTTGTAAATTAATAGTAGACACCTCTTGGAATGATTTGAGAAACTCTTTTAAAAACGACCATTGTTTATTCTGATGCCTAATCTAGGTGAGTTCTTCCGAACTCGTCTTTTAATATATTTTATTTCTATTATAGAACAAATTAAATATATAATGTTTTAGGTCAGAAAAAAGTTTTTCTTTAATTTTTTTAAATAATATTTTTTTTTTTTTTTTTTTAATTTGCCATGACAGACACAGATACAGATAGACATTGTAGCGACATTAACAGAGTCCTGTTTTAATTTTTAAACGGAACTCGAATAAAGATTTCATTTATACGCGCATGGTATCGAAAAGATAACGTCAATTGGAACAAGTGAATTCGGAGATTATTTATTTGAGACAAACAAAACAAACGAATAATGGATGCTTGTCTCGGGCTGCTTTTTTTTATTTTTTTAAGGGTTGCAGAAACAAACATCTCTATCTAATTAAGCTCTCAATATATTTGAGATATTAAGCTTTTATAATGATTAATGTAATTTTAGACTTAGAGAAACATAAATTCAAACAAACGAGAGATAAATATATATTTTACACGAAAGAGTAAACAATCATTATTTGTTGTTGTTGTTGTTATTGTTAATAAATAAGTTGAAATAAAGTATTACCTATATTTTCTTTTCTTCTGAACAAAAAAGTCAGACATGTGTTGATTTTCTTGAATAATAAATGGAGATTTTATTTTTAACTCTTAATGAGTATTGGAATCTGCTTAAAAGACAATAAGCGATTGCTATGACTAGAATGTATAAAAAGGTAAATAAAGAAGGATTTTATATTCAACGAGAAGTTTGTTTCGGATACCGGCAATTTGAATAATATAAAAAAATTTATTACTTAGACATTAAATTCATTCTTATTTACGTAATCCGTATAAAATTTTATTTTTAACTTAAAGAGCCCTGTACATTATTTTACGCTTGATAGCAACTGTAAATACAAACGCTCTTATATAGTACCACGAATAAGTGGCCTATTCAGGGGGCTGATGGGGCTGTAGACCTCTTGAAATTTATCAATCTACGCTATATATTTTCATATTTTCGATTTTATTGTAAATTTATAAACAATATTAATGTGTATGATGTAAATTAAAAAAAATACAAATATATACGTATATAAGTAATAGCGCATTCCACTTCAAACCGCACGACTAAAAATTAAAAGAAGGGGAGACATTAGAACTCTTTGTCCCATTTGAACCAAATTTTGTATATTTACTCTTTAGCATACTTAAAGGAGGGGGACAGCTATATGGTCAAAGAATTCAGTCTTCACATAACAGCGAATGAAACACTAGCTATACTTTTTAACGCAAAAATTGTCGCTAGCAGAATTACATGCAGAGTAGATGAAAAAAGGGTTAAATTCACTAGTTCTGCCAAATTTCTAGGGGTCATCATAGATGAAAAACTCAATTTCGATATTAATTGCAAAGCAGTAAAAACAAACTTGTCAAAATTAGTAAATCTCCCCGAACGGTAACTAGCAAAAGGTAGGGACTAAACAGCAAAACTTGTAAATTTTACATTAGCCTCTTTTTGCCTATAGTAACGGAGGACGCTGGTGTGTTAATGTACAGAAAAATAATCAAGGTTAAGACAATTTGAATTATCAACAGCACCCAGAGAATTATATACTCTTTAGCACAATAAAAGCATGTAGGACCAACTCCACCGCCCTACAAGCGATTGTTGGTATGGCCCCTATGAAGTTATTTTACCCTAGAATAAGATAGTATTTTTTTTTATTCTTTAAAATTTATTCATTTGATCGGTTAGAGCTCAGCAAGTTTCCGGTTCTTGGTCCATTGCCCTATTGTATAATAGTAAACAATAGCTGGCAGTGATGAAGTGATTCGTGAAATCAAATACAAGTTCAAGATATAAAAGTTTACAAAGATTGTTGAACAGCTCGGGTCGAAAAGACTACAGACACACTTATATCTTATCTAGTTTATTAGAATATCATAAGCATTCATATAAGGTCCGTTAATATATAATCGTGGGCTCTTTGGCGGCTGGTTGGTCGAATCCCGTTCCTGATTTCAGTAAGAGAGGTTGACGAGAGGTGTACATTCATAATGACGAAATAGCTTAACTTTGGCTTTTTTTATAATTTGGACAGTATAAAGTATAGATACTATGAATAAGAAAAATATTTAGTATTTTCGAGTGAATTTTTGAAAACTTCACCCATTGATCAGCTTAAAGAGTAATAATTTTTCATTTCATTTTATCAGCCAATAGTCTATTCTTTTATCTTTTAAAATCAGGTGTGAAAAATAATTAAATATTGTTGCTGATCTTGTCCGAAATCGAATTTGAATTATTTTTTTCATTTAGAGCTTTTTAACTAATTCAATTTTTTTTTTACACATATATGAAAAATATTCAATTATAAAATATAAATAAATATCTACAATAATTAAAATCCTCAAAATGTAGTCTGAATTTGAACTTGATTTATGACTATATATAACCAAACTTCTTGAGGATACAAATTCTAAAGTTTGGTTATATATAGTTATATAAATAAATAAAAAATTCTCAAAAAACTAATCAAGAAATTGATTTATGACGTTGGTGCGCCTGTATTTAAGCAGCATATTGTGCGCAGAAGGATGAAAGCTGCGTATGAGCTAGGCGAGTCCAGTCCTTGATCGAATTCTCTAAGGTCTAAGGCACTAAGCCAGTGGTTGGCGATCGCCTCGAAGTGGGCGATTTGGGTTATTAGGGGGACAGTTTGGTGGCGATGAGTATTTTTAATACTCATCGCCCCCCAAGGGGGAAAAATTAAAAGAGTACTGTACAGTAGAAGTTGCCGGGTAAAATAAAACAATGACAAAGTTTTTAAGCTTTCATTTATTTTTCCAAATTTTAACTGTCAAATTTCTTAATTTTTCCAGATTCCAATTTAAAAATGAAAACATGTACTCCTGTTTTTTAAATGTACGTTAATGATCTTAGTTAATTATTTGGCTTCTTTGTTCTTAAAAAAAAATCTCTAAAAATGTATATTTTTATTTTTTTTCTATTTTATTTAAGAGTGACCGGATAAAACTGCTTTAGTTGTTTTTATATACGGTAATAAAATTGTTTAAAATAATAAAACTGCTTTATTATTTACACTTTACTTCAAATTAAAATTAGGCATAGACTGAAAATGAAAAGGGGACGATAGGTGTTAGTGAACCTCCAGAAAGAGGAGATGGGCCACAAAAGGTTGGGAACCACTGCTCTAAGCCATCAAGTATGTATGAAAGGATAGTTTTTATATAAGCTTAAAATAGGTAGAGTTTACCATATAAACATTCGAGATTTCCCGTTTTGCTGCCTCCGTTCCATTTTATTAATGTAATTTTGCTTTTTACTTTATCCAATGACAAGCAAGACTACGAACCAATAATCTCAAACAAAGTCATGAATTGTAGTATTCAATCAGATTGAATTTTAGTACGTGACGGTTTTACCAAAAATTACATGTAGTAATAGTCTTGGTTCGGAGAACTTACCTCCGTTGTCCTAAAATTGTTCTAGCGAGGAACTCAACACACCAAAGCCGTTACCCTGTTTTCGCCGACGAAGTTTTAAATTTCTAACTTGTATTCTTTACTAGAAAGGCACAAAACAATTGATTCAATATCTCATGAGACATCCCAAATTTATATTTGATTTTGCGTTGTTTCATGATAAAATAGAAATAGAAAACTTTTGCCTCAAAGGAGATCCTTTTTGTTTGTTTGACTGAAAAAAACCGCAACTTTTCTGTCTAATGTCCACATTATGCGGAGAATATATGGACGTTAAATCTACATATTAATTAAATTTTCTAATTTCTTTAGCGAAATATTCTTATATAAACATAGTATTTAGTAGTAACTGGATATTTACTCTAGATATTTATAATAATAATAATAATAATTTAATAATTTTAATCGAGTAATGTATTTTGTTTTAATTTCCCTCTCCAATATACTTTTATCCTACGAAATAAGATTAGAATCTCTTTCACGCAAGAGGTCACGATACTTTCTCCATTACCTATATTAATATTGAAATATTCAAAAAAAAACTAAAAAAAATAAGAAAACAAACAAACTAACAAAAAAGACCAGTAATTGATTTATGGAAATTAAAAGAATAAAAACAATTCAAAAAGAGTCAGCTGAAAGTAGCTCTTTATTTCCTGTTCTTTTAGTGTTTTTTAATTTATTGGCGAAAATCAACAACCGCTATAGAAGCTCTAGCTAAGAGAACATAAAAACACCAATAAAAATATGTTTGTATACTTAGTTATTCACCATTTCAGTGATTGACAAAAATATTATTAAGGGGTGATATTATATGTAATTATTAACTCTCTACTACTCGAAAAGATGTCACGCCATTTTCGCCATTTCCATTTTTACTTAACCATACAGGGTATGGTCAAGTATTGTAATCGTGCATGAAAAAAGTGTTTTTTTTCCTTCTATTTTTCAAAATATCAAAAAAACGGCTAAAACTATTTCGATTAAAAAAATTTAGCGAAGCCATGGGATTTTGGTCTACAAAAAAGCTCTAATAAGTGAACATCGAAAAAATTATATTTTTCGAGATAATAATTGATTTGTCAAAATGTCTGTTAGTTAGTTAGTCTGTGCGTTACCAAATTTGTGGACGAGCTAGCTCAAAAACTAGTGTGAATATCGAAACCAAATTTCACACGTAGTTTTGGTCCATTGAGATTATGAGCTGATTAGATTTTGGTGCATATCGACACAAAATTAAGGGGGGTCGAGGGCGGTTAAAAATTAAAAATCTAGGTCGTTTGAGCAAACTCAACCAAATATTGTATACATAATCAGTGGACCCCCAGAAGTCTAAAAATGCAAAATCTAAACCCCCAAAATAGGGGGGGGCGGGGGGTCAAAAAATGAAAATCTTGGCCATTTACCAAACTAAACCAAATTTTGTATACATAATCAGTGGGTCCCAGGAGTCTAAAAATGCAAAAACTAACCCCCCCCCCCTACATGATTATAAATAATTTTATTAAATATAAGTGAGGGGCCAGGTTGTGTGGTAAAGTCAAGTGGGTGGCCACATCAGAACACGTCAGCTTATTTTAGAGAAAAATTTTCCACTGTCAATTTTTTGAGCTTTTGGTCTGCTAGTTCGAAAGAGGTAGGATGAATACTAGTAAGCAACAGTCTTGTGGTGTACACATCCAATTTCATAAAAAATTTATTTAATTTTCACCTGACCATGAATACTCAGTTAAATGAAGAATCGTTTGTAAGTTGGTTCATTCATCCACTACTAAAGCTAGTTAGCTCTAGTTATTAATTTATATATTCAGAAGTTCATTATATAATAAATAAATAAATAAAATAAAGCAAACTTTTTCAACTTTAATAACCGAACTAAAAAATTCAATAACCATTATTTATTCTTCAGTAATTATGTAAATGAAATGAAAGGAATATTAATTCATTTTGCTCATTAAATAATAATAGAAATTTAACTACATGCTATGAGTCCCTAGCGGAATACCTTCCGATACGTATATATTGTTTTTAATTGGTTAACAAACATTTTTTAGACTTTTATTAACTTTATTTTTTATTTTAGGTTAAAAATAAAATAAAATGAGAGAGTCTTCTGTTTTTTAAATAAAATAATTTTTAATTATTTCTAGAGACTATAGTTTCGAAGGCATAGCCTTCATCATCAGTCTATCACAAATATTTCAAATTAGTTACAAATTAAGATTTATACATAGAAAATTTGAAAAAAAAATTTATTTTTTAGTTTAATGTTTAATTACTTTATTTTTAAAAAATCAATTGCCAATGAAGATAGAAGGAGAGGGGACAGAAATTCTGACCCAAATTAATGATAAATTTTAAACTTTTGAATAAACAGTGTATTCAAAAAAAATTTCTATTTTTATATAGCTTAACTCTTTTTAAAAATTTGAAATAGATTTTCTGAAGACTAATATGCTGTCATTTTTGAATGGATTAATCATATACTAGTATAAGTATAATTCGAAATCTCTTAACAAGATTGTGTTAATAATAACATATACCTACTAATAATTAATTACTTTTGACAACCTATACTATTTTAGCACGCGAATAGAACTATTTTAGTCTCTACCTTTGTATCAAATTAGTTGAAACTGTGAGAAATTGTCAACGCGAATTTCATGATTGCGTCGGATTTCTCTTAGAATATGTAAGCATATTATTTCTATTATAGCAAAAACTGCCTAAAGCAAACTTTGCTTTCTATTCAAGTAAAGAGTTAATTTTACGCCTATTCAACTTCTCATACTTTACAAACACAAACTTCATCCATGCCTAGAAAACCACTCTAGATGCAATTTAGAATGGGACGATTAAATTAATATGTAGTAGATTATGAACTTTAACAAACTACCTTCATTCCTTGACCGACCATACAAGTTTTTCGTCATTTCCTCATTTTCATAGGAACTATCCGTGTATTTGTAATAACGAGAGAAAGTTAATAATCGCCTCCTCAAAAAAACAACAACTTATTTTTCACTTAATATTCGATTCTCAAAACATCTTCGAGGTCAAATTATATTGAACCAACTCATTCGATAAACCGCCGCGACATTATTTTCCGTCAGACTTCAATCCTTCATAAATTTTTATAATTTTTCTAATTAATATAACAAAGAATAATTGCTATATCAATGAGAATTGCTTTTGACCGCGCTTATTTGAAAAAGATATTTATCGCGAGACTACTGCGGATTACGCTATTAGAGTTCGCAATTGAATTAAATGTAGAAAACATTCGATTAATTGAATTCTTCAAAGTCAAGAGATAACTTCTACACCAATCCAACACCTAAATACTAGTCTTATAATCTAAAACATTAAAAATTATAATCACTTCTTAATAAAATCTTTGCTATCTTTTCTCATGACTGATTTTTCCGGCTAGGGTTAAACTTCCAAATATCAATGAGTGCCAGCTAATCAAGTAAGCTTTCGATTTTTGTGTAAGTACTTTAAGTAAAAAAATGCCCGCAACTTGACTCGATGATCGGTGACTTGAGTGATTTAACAATAATTGAAGACGACTTCAGAAAAAAATTACGAAATTTCCTAATTTCGGTCAAAAAATCCATAAATGACTGATTAAGATACCAGTTTTGACAGGCATATATTTGCGAAATCAGAAAGGGACAAAATCTGGTTTGAGTAAATATATGGTATAATATATTCTTTAAATCAAAGTTTTTCTTTATTTAACAATTCTATCTCTTTAAAATTATGATATCAATGATGGCAAATGGTTTAGATAGTAAAAAATTTCAATTTAAGGCCTCCGGTTAGCACTTAATCTTCCAATAAAGTTACTGTCACTTTTTATGACATGATTGCATGTCGTCTTTTAAAGCGGCTGGAAGAAAATAGAAAAAAAAGAAATGATGCGCTAAGTTGGTTGTGGCTTAATCCTCCCTGGCAGTTGCCGAATCTATTTCTTATCAAAATAATTCAATAGAAATAAACCATTTTTGTGAGGAGATTCAGCGATTTTAGCTGTGCTGATATTAATTTACATGGAGTATTTAATTGATCAATATAATCTATTTTTTGGTAAATAGATATTTTATTCAACACTTAAAAATAAAAAAAAAAATAAGAAACATACAAAAGATGTATACTCGTATAGGTAGGTATCAGTAGTGTGCCGTCATTGGATGCTGTGCATCCCTAAGATTTAGAAACTTCAAGAGTATTTTCATACCGTGTTATAAAAAATCTAATGTTAAATTTGAAAAATAGCGATGAATTTTATAAAAATGAGCCATAAATAAAATAACATTTTGAAAAGTTATTTTTTGGACAGCGTCCCCTGGTTGAAATATCACCGCCCGTCACTGGTGGGTATATATAAATTACATTTTTTTTAAATTCCGACTTCGAGCGAAAGATCCCCCATCCGACGAATTCTTATGTTTAATAATTAAGATTTAGAAATTATTCTTTCAAAATTAGAGGAGAAATAATTTTACAAAATCTCTTTCCACGTTCTATACTAGTTTGAAAGTTTATATTAGGAAAATAAGAACAAGTTCTTATGTGTGACTTTTTTATTTATCAAGCAACGTGCCGACTTCTTCAGGGCTTCTACAATTATAAGAACATTAGTGATATGAATTTACAAAAGTACAATTACATTCTATACTAGTTGAGGGGAAAATGAAGGTGAAAAATTATAATGGTTAGGGTGAATCGAAATAGTCCAGTTTGTTAATGAGATTATTGGTATTAAGAGGTAATTATGCCTTGTTTTATTAAGAAACTGAGCATGTTTTGTTTCTTGAAGTAACGTTACGTATTGTTCGACACTCAGTAAAAAACTGTGATCACTACTTGTCTTCATTAGCTCACTTAATTTATCATAAAATATGTTTATTTTACTAGCTATAAATAGCGCACAGATGTTCACACTCTGAAATGGCATTCAAGAATGTACATTGTACACAAACTAGATGGGTGATTTCAATGCTCCCGTTGACAAGTTACAACCTGTCCGTCGTATCCTGGGTGTCAGCTAACGATCAGAACGCGTTGTGGCTTTTTTTAATAACAACCCCAACGGTACTGGTCAAATATCATGAGAGCACGACGCGAATTTCGTGGTCTTTTTGAGTAAGCCACAACGCGTTGTGGATATTTTTTTTTTGTTCAATGAGCGTATTCTGAGCCTAACATATAAATATAAAGATATAGATTAATATTTCAAGAATATAGAAAATCTCTTGGTGATCATTTGCGAAAACAGTTTCTGTTTCCGACCTTTTTTATTGTATATCCCCTTTCAACCAGCCTGTCCTTCTCCTCCGATTTCATTTAATCGACAAATCAACTTTCAAGTTTATTTCTTTTTAAAAATAAAATAAAAAAAAAAAAAAATAAAAAGTATTGAAAAGTTTTTTCTCACTTAACAGAAAAAATTGCTTTGAAAAAGTTTTTTTTGTAAAATTATAGAGAGAACTTTTTGGCGTAATAGATTCTATTTTGGCAAGGAAGAAAATTTTAATTGATTCTTTTAGAAAGAGAAAAAAAATACGATAATAAATAAAATAGAAACTTTTAGTATTTTTTAGAAATATTTTTAAATGAAAATTGTCAAAAACATATTCAGGGTGAGGTGGGATATTTTGCAATCGAAATAGAAAAGCTTAAAAAGAAATATTTTCAAACTTGACATTTTTCTTCTCGTTTATTTTATTTTATTTTTTTTATTTTCGTGTTTTTTTTTTAATAAATAATACATATCCTCGTTTGGAATTCAACGTGTAGTACAATTGACAGTTATGTTTTATTTTATTATGAATTCTTTTTTTTTCGCAAAATTGGCCCTTTTCTTGCTCTGTCATCTTGTATGTATTTCATTTTTAGACAGAGTGACTTGGGGAGGCAGTGAGCGATGCAACAGTGAATGAAATAAAGGAAACTTCATTCCATTCTTTTTGACATGTTCAAAATGAAATTTCCGGAATTTTTAGCTTATATAGGTATGTTTCTAAATTGTTTTACAAAAATGGTGTGTTAAAAAAATCTCAAAGGCATTTTAAATGTGAAAATCTGTTTTTTTTAATGGATTCATATATTTCCACTGACTTCCCCCCTAGCGAGGAATAAGCCGGCCAAGTGCGAGTCGAATTCACATTGCAAGGATTCCGTACCTTATATCTTTTAAAATACTTGGAATATCAAATTGGTACTTTTTTGTGGTTGATAAGAAGGGAATATCTAAATATTTCTTAGTCCAAATAGTATCATTGAGGTATCCTGAATTCTTGAAGCTTTGATTGCTTGAGTTTGGACGTCCATGTTGAGATTTTTATTACTGGTTATTTGAATTCCAGATATATAAATGAGGACACTTCTTGTTCTAAGTAGATCTTATTATATTAAACGAGCAATTCTTGTATATATATTTATATTATATATAGAATCGGTTTCTCGAAAAATGCTTTAACAATTACGATAAAAAATGGTCTACTTATCAAGTATCATGAATTATTAGTCGTGTATAAATAAATAAAGGAAGAGTGTGTAAATTAGTCAAGTCGCAAAATAAATATTTTAATCGTTCATATCTCGTCTTCGGTAAGTCACAGAGCCTTGGAATTTGGAACTTAAGCTATTTAGAGACAAAAAGCTACCGAGCATCGCTCGATGATCCAGGCAATGTTGTTTAATTTGATTTTAAAGCTGAGAGGTGACTTCGATACATCTAATATATTGATTTTCCTCGATGATATCTTTAAATAAAATTTTAAGCAGGAGAGTTCAATTACGTACCTATATATTTATATGAATATGAATTCCAAGGTATGAATATACAAGAGAGAGTTCCTGCTGAAACAAGAGCAGACACCAAAAAAAGAATAAGTTTAGTTGAGGTGGCGGAAATAAAAGCACTGAAGGATATCGAATAAATCACTTTTGGAACACATCAGAAATGACGATATACGCGAGAAGTGTGACATCTAGAAATTCTCAAGCTGGCTCTTGAAAAAATGACAAGAATGGGAGGATGCACACATTTCAAAGATGTTAAATGATCGGCCGATCAAGATAGTCAGAGACACTTCCTCTATGGGAAGAAGGAAGAGAAGACGTCCAAAAAAAAAAATATGGCGGGTCATTCTGAAGTAACAGTCCATCATCCTAGATGAAAGAAATAGAAGAAGAAGAGAATGAGTGAATTTGTGAAGTTTTCTCACAATTTTAAGTTAAGTCACTTCTTAACAAAAATAGGCACAAAAAATCACCTAAAAATTGCCATTGAATTAAATTAAGTAAACATACTCTAATTCTCCTTAAAGAGATTCTTACATTCTCATTGTCTTTAAGCCTGGCTGAAACTCGAATAAAATTAATTTTTAGCCATGATTTTTTCTGTCTGTGTGTCTGCATTACGAATATTACGATATCCCCGAAAAAACAAAAATGGAAAGTTCATCTGCTGTCAAAATGGTTTTTATTTCCACTGTGGAGAATAAGGCGGGCCTCGCAGCTAGAATTATTATAGGTCTTCGGCGGAGCTCTTGCTAGTTAATGGGCTTCTCGAAAAAATATCAAAAAAGAGATTTTTTTATTTTTAAATGCATTTTTGCAATAATTTATAATTATTGGTATATACACAAGTATCTATCTTTCATTTCAGCTTATGCTATAGAGATTTTTATTATATAAAAAAAAGTTTATTTTTTAAAAAATAAAATGAAAAGAAATTGAAAACTTGGAAACAAGCAAGTAACGATCGGTCTTTTATCGGATTTTCACCCTTACTTTCTTATTTCTTTAACGAAAAATGAGAATCAATTTAAAAAGAGAAAATAACAGAAAGCCTTAGATAAATAAACAGGATATAGAAAAAAATCCATTCAATTATATTTAGGACGACTCGACTTAATATAATCTTTTAGAGAATAAATAAATAAGAAGGTTAGCTAAACCAACAACCAAATGGGCGTATATATGTATATAACCAACTCCTATGCCTTGACATGATGATTCGTCATAATCATAATAATCACATAAAATGAACAATACTTGCCTTCATTTTATTCTTAGGCAGGTGACTGCCTACAGACACTGTATGATGTGTAGGCATTTTTAGTCTTCTCTATCCCTGTAATGTTGCCTGTCTCGGCATTGCAGTGAAATTGTTAGATAATGAGAATCGTGGCCTTGTATCATCTCTAGAAACGCAACGGCTATACTCTTTTAAAATATATGTCATAGCCAGTATAGATAGAAGCTAACTCATAAAAAACAAACCAAGAACTCAATTGTTTAGGGATGAAAACATAAAAAAACGAATAGCGAGGCAGTAATCAACAGATTTGTCTGCATTTAAAATAACACAGTCATAAATTATAGGATAGAATTCAAGCAAATTTGTTTTCCTCGCTTTGCTTCTCGCATTGTTTTCAGTCTAAGACGCATTCAGGTTGAGTTAATGCGTTCGCAAGTTCATTACTCTTCCCATGATAAAGGTATTAGAAGAAAAAATACATTAATTCAATTTTTATTTTGCTGATCTAAAACAAAAGTGAAATTATAATCAAGTCAATCTATTTTGATATAAAATGAATTATCAATTTCTCATGACATGATCTATTTTATCTTTCAATAAATACTTTAAGATGATCGTTTATTTGAGTCGAGACATGGACGGAATAGAACCAGTCTAAGAAAAAGAGAAAGTGATGTGTAAAGTAAAGAAGATGGATCTTTGATTAATTCAGCACACGTCAAATAGACGTCGCTCTACCACCCACAATTTTAGCTCCCCTTCACACCATCCCTCACCTACCCTTAAAACTCATTGCCGAAACCTCACACGTTACAGGCGGAAGGAAAAAATATTAGATAATCTAATAGAGAGGATGTTATTTCTAAAAGATTTTTTATTTTTTATGAGTGTAGGATATTTCATAGTGAAAAAAACAAGAACAGATAGTGATTTTTTTTCTCCCTCAATTTCTTTACATTTGCTTTTAAATAATTTAACTTGGCGCCTGGAAATCACTCACATTACAGTTAAATAGATTTACAATTCAAATAATGTGTGTATTCCCTATGAATTTATAATTTGTATAAGAACAAGAAATAAATTTTTCTTTAAAGGAATATCATCATCATTCTTATAATAATTCACTAAATGCGTCGATGGTACACTTTCGAAGCAACAGCCCGTAAATTAGCCTGAAAGCCTAACCTTTCAGACACTTTGACATAATCTTATTTAACCCGAATACATTTCGACAAGCTTCAAGCAGCGGACAGGTTGAATGATGCTGCATGTTGGTCATAATCAGTGCTGCCATTACAGTACAAATATATTATTTACAGTACATTTTTGCTTGAAAAGTACACTAGTACATTAACATTAAAATAATTTAATTTCTAGTACATTCCATAAAATATCTCATAGATAGTAAATACATTTCTAATATATTTAATCCTAAAAAATATTAGCTTCAAAATATCAATCTAAAGCTAGTAGAACGAAAACTACAAAAATAATACCATAAATGAACAAATAGGACAATATGTTACGAAAAAATTGTATCTCTTGTCAACAACAATTTTATCAATAATCATAGAAGAAACAACGGACTTGTTTTCTAAAAAATGTATAGCTATATTGTTAAGATATTATTCATCCGAAACAAAAAAGTATATGATTCGTTTTTAGGATTAGTAGAATTAAATAATGGTGGTTTTGCACCGGGTATTTTATGAAGTTTTAAGAGGTTATTTAGTTTAAATAAAGTGACTCGATTATTTAATCCATTACAGTTAATTTTACTAAAATGAATAATACTTTCGATTAAAAGCTCGCAGCAGCACTGGTATAATATAATTTTCTTATTTGTATTATTTAAGGAAATAAATAGAGGGCTCAACAGAAGAAACTGATATATTTCAAATATATAGTATATGACTATGATTGAGGGATCGGGGGTCTCGTGGTTAGAGGGCGGAGTTTTGACTTCAGCGTAATTGATTATCATTTTTTTAAACAAAACTCAAGGGCAGTCATTTGATCCCAATCCCAACTTTCGACGCTGGTATTGCGAAGACCTCATATCTATAGATACTATCACGACACATCACACATTTTGTTTTTACATCTGATGTATTTTCAAAAAAATTCGCAACTCTTCCGTATTAGAGCACAAAATATCTATTTATTTATTTATTTTAAAATAAATACATGAGTCTAGGATTCTTTCCTATGACTTACAAAAAACATTACAAGAATAGGACATATAGAAATAATACACTATACAAGGGCAGTTTGTATGTAGTTCCAGTAGTACAAGGGAATTTTATTTCTTTGCTCTTCCTTGCAAGAAGTAAATCTAGCCCCGCTGGCAGAGAACCGCCAAGGAACCTCATCAATCAATTAGAGCCTACGATTTTGTTCAGTTTAGTTTGTTTCAAGATTTTCTAGAGACTTAGAAGAAGCCTATTTACTTTGAAGATTCCTAACAACTCAATATGGAGTTGGTCAGCTAGAGCTAATACATTTGTTAACATTTATCATTTCAGTTGTACTTGTAATTAATTACTTATGATGCCGATGGCCGTTCTCTTGGCAAGCCTTTTAGAGTGTATTTATTAGTATCTACCTGATATTATTTGTTTGTCTATTGAAATTGGATTCAATTTTTTTTGAGATAGTTGTGTTATTTTGAAAACACAATCCCAATCTCATTTTGCCGGAAGGAATGTAAACTTTGCAATTCAATTACTTTGCACAATTCAATATCTATCCTTTTCTTACTCTTGGAATATCAAACTTGATACCCTAAAGGCAGGTTTTGTACCTTATGCCTTAATGGAAAACAATGATATTATAACAATGATTTTTCATTTCATTGGATATTCAAAATAAATTAGAAAAAAAAAATTAAATTAATGAATTTCAAAGTTCACTTTCCATTTCAAAAAAATAATTAAATTACTAATTTGTCTTTGGTTAGAAGTAGATTTCAAGTTGCATAGTTATTTCTAGATCTATGTTTATTTAAGTTTTGAAAAGCTTTCATGCATCCAATAACTCTTTAGTAAAAGAATATCAGATGAAAACTTCTTAATTAAAGAGAATAAAGACCTTCGTTAAAAAGTAGGTAGTGAGATGGGCTTAAGAAGAAAAATAAACTTCGATTAAAATATTTTTTTTAATCCGAAATTGGCAGGACTAACTAAGAAAATGATATATGTCTTTTTATAGACAGTTGTGCACACAAGAGGCTACACAAACATAATTTTGAGATAGTGTTTCTTAATGCAAGAAAACAAGCAAGGAGATATAATTATAGCGTTTTCCAAAAAAAAAAAAAAATAAATAAACCTATTTAAGGCATGCTCTTTTCATGGAAACTTTTTTTTTCAATGAGCCTTACTCCAAGAATAAGTTTTTGGGATTCATAAACAATTTTAATTTCAGAAATAAGTCAAATGTCTTAAAAAAATAATGAAAAAATGACTAAAAATTACAATAAAAGTTTATAATTGAAAAAAAAATGAAATAAGAGAAATATAAATTTAATTATATTGAATAAAAATAAATATATAATTAGATCCACAAAGAGAAACAAAGAGGTTGTCCTCTGCTTGATGCAAATAAAGATACACACATATATATTGAGATGATATATCTGTATATATATATTATTTATTTGTTTGAGACTATAGTTTCCAAGGCTTGGTCTTCATCATCAGTCTTTTTTAATTATAAATGTTTGTTTTTCATGGAGTCAATATCGTATGGATATTGACTCCATGAAAAACAAACATTTATAATTAAAAAGACTGATGATGAAGACCAAGCCTTCAACTATAGTCTCAAACAAATAAATAATATATATATATATACAGATATATCATCTCGATATATATGCATCAAGCAGAGGACAACCTCTTTGTTTCTCTTTGTGAATCAACAACTCTGCTACTCTCGGCAAAACAAAAACTTTTCAATTATACTATAATTAGATGTTTTTTCGAAATTTTTAGAAAATAATTTAAAAAAACTTGGGAAGGCTTATCAAGATTTTTTAGTTTGAAGTTTAATTCAACGTAGAAGGGCTCATCTCTGCTATACGCTTATATGTCACAGGAATTTCATATTTAGGGTTAAACCAATTGCCTGGATAGTAAGTTGAAACTTGGGTGCAACTCCTGAGGAGATGAGTACTTCTGACATGAATTGAACATATCAAAAAACTACTTTGAAATATACCTTTTTATGACCTTTTAAATTCCTTCCTAAAAATTATTTCATTAACTTGTAAAGGTAACATTGAAGAAATTTTATGTAATGAATTTGAAATTTCCTAAAAAGACCACCTATTTAAAAAATAAAAAACTCATTTGTTTTTATCTAAGATATGAAATAGTCCATTCGAGTCCCGGATCTTTTGTCAGGGGGATCAAGCTTGAATTTGGAGCTCCCCCCCCCAAATGATATATAAAACAAGTAAAGTATGATAAATAATAGTAAATGGGTTATAATAAACAACCATATGGTTTTATAGCGTCAAGAATAAATAGTTTAAATTTTAAGACCAATGTATTTTAAAATTACATTCAAAAACTCCCCTGCTTCCCAAAAATGTGCCGCTTCTTAAAATTTGTTATCGGAGGCACGTGCCCCCTGCTCCCTCAGATTCAATCAACAGCAGATTTCGTAGTTTTAATATTGAACCTACCACGAATAAAATTTACTAGCTTTACATACATATAATATTATGTCAAAAGGATTCATTTATTAAGACTACTCCCTAGATAGAAAGTTAGTACTTTGGGTTCAACTTTTGAGAGAATCAGCCCAATCGCCTTGTTATACCTTGCCATGGGATATTAATTTCTTTTCATTATTTATCATTAAATATTTGTCAATTTTATTATTATAATAAATATTATTTAATAGTGTCTCTACTTACTAGTACTGCTCTACTGCAATAAGAACGTAATCATTACCTGAAACAAAAGACAAAATCAAGACATTATTAATAATCGTCAATTTAAAATGTATAGGTACTCTACATGTTGAGCGTTTACTCTTTTAGTAGACAGATTATTCGGGATTGTTGTTTCATGTGATCAAAGATTGATTACCCGTTTTGCGTAATTTTGCAATAATTACTTAAGTTGAACTATAATCAAAAAGAGGAACAGCTAACAATTGCGTAGAATATATTATCTTTCTATTTTATTTACCTTATTAGATATTAAGAACAAATTCAACTCTAAATACGTTATTTTTTTATTTTTTATTATTTTTATTTATTTTTTTAATAATTCATGAAAAATATCTATTCAAAACGTACAAAACACCCCATTCTTTTCAATAATAGTAGGTAATATTAAAAAAAATAGCTTTATACTTTATATTTTGAAAAAAAGAAATTCTAATTGAAAAATAAAATCATGATAATCCAAACAAAAAATTTTAATCGAATAGAAAAAAAGAAAAATTTTCTTTGTTTTGGAAAAAAGAGAAAAATTTCAATGAAAGAATAGAGTCAATTCATGCCAATCAGGGGATTCTCTTTTTTTTTGTTTTTATTCTTTTTATTGTGTGCGTTATTAATCTTTTAGTTATTGTTTTTCTCTAATCTTTCAAATCACAAAATGTTGTACACATCCCACGATTTTCACTTACTCCGTTATAAATTATACAGTAATATTAAATGAATAAAAGTAATATATAGTATATTTTATTCTAAAATAAATCTATATATAAAAGTTAAAAGATTTTGTTCAGTACATTGCTCCAAATCACACCAAATGTTGGTTGAACAAGTTTCAAGCTATGAATGAAAACACCTCAACAGAAATTCCTGTCAGTATGTCTGTCTGTTTCCGTGGTTTCCCGCGAAAAGTTGCTCACGATTCACGTAAAAACGGCTGAAGGGATTATTATGAAATTTGATATTTCCATCAGATGTCTTCTAATTTACGTTTATAGCTATGTAACGTTTTGATATTTTGACCCCAAAAGGGGCTTGGGATGCGCTACGAATGAAAATTATCAAATAACTCCTAAACTATTAACCTTACGGCAAATTTTATTATAAGCAAAGTTGTAGGGAATGTGTTTTCTGACAACTTTTGTTTTAAAAAATTCCCCTAAAAAACCACCAAAAAAAGGGGGGGGGGGATGTAAATTCTTGCCCTTGGAGCAAACTCAACCAAATTTTGTATACATAATCTGTGGCCCTCTAGAAGGCTAGAAATGCAAAAACTAACCATCCAAAATGTGGGGGGGGGGTCCAAAAATGAAAATTGTTGCTCTTGGACCAAACTCATCCAAATTTTGTATAAATAATCTGTGGGTCATTAGAAGGCTAGAAATGCAGAAACTGGGTCCGGAGGGTGGGTATGGTGATGGGGTGAGGGTGCGGGGGTGGAATAGGGTGGAGGTGGGTTAGGGTATGGAGTGCGGGGTGGTATCCCAGGTAACCACAATATCTCTCAGAATAGCTCAAGGATATTTTAGGCACATTCAAATCTTCTTAGAATATTCTGAGGATATTGTGTGCTACCTGGGATGAGGGTCCAGGATGAAGTGGAGTTGGAGTGAGGTGCAGGTGGTGATGAGAGGTGGAGTCCAGAGGGGGTAGCGGGGATGGTATTGAGTGGGGGTCCTGGGGGCTAGGCGGGAGGTGCAGGGTTGGTGGAGTGGGGGGTTCAGGTGAGGGTCCAGAGGCGTAGTGGGGTCGTACGGGGGTGAGGGTCCGAGTTGGGTATGGTACGGGGTGGAGTGTTGGGATGCTGGTGTGGGGGGCGGGGGTTGGGCACGGGTGCATGGTGATGGGGGTGGGGGAGTGGGGTGTAAAGGTGAGGTTCGTGGAGCGGGGGACAAGGGGGACATAGTCCCCTGGCTAGCAAGAGGGCCGCCGAAGGCGGACCTTGCCGCTAGTTATATATATAATTGAAATATTAGAAGAGAGTTGTTTAATTTAAAAAAAAAAATAAAGTAAAAATGTTTTTTTACTAGTATATTGCTGGTTTTATTCTGGTCAGATGCTCAATAGCCATTTCTCAATTTTTTCAAAAATAATAAAATAATTCTTAAGATAATATCACCTACATTTTATGTAGAATGGCCTTTCTCAATTATTTGAGTCCCAGTCGTATGTAATCTCTCTTGGAGTAAGCATTTCACGTGAAATCTGCAGCAAGGAAGTTTGCTTTCCCATTTAGGTCCAGGATATTTTTCACGCCCCAGCAGCTTTTCACACTCTGAAAGGCCCAATCCACCCCTGTCTCGATTACGGTTGGCATCCATCTTGTGTACCCATCCATCTTTTGTTGCAGCTCACGAGCTATCAGACTAATAGATGACCCAACTTGCCAGCACATTAAATAAGCGTTTCCGCGTTTTCCCTATTTTACAATTACTATCACTGCATGTACTCCGAAGAATTAAAATCAATAATTTACTTAAAAGCAGAACGCGATTCGTAGACTTCCAAAACCCACTTTGAGATTAATTGAGAAGAAACGTATTTCAAGTGGAGAACTACCGAACCACTTGAAATTTTGAAGTTTCTTCTCATGACTTCAAGGAACTGGAACTCTCTCCAGCCTTCCTCTTTAAGGACATTTATAATCTTTAGAACTTCAACCGTATACACTTATGTTCTCATCCTTTCACTTAATCACTTTCTTCTCCTCTCTTTGGAAATGTAAAAGTCTTATATCTCTAGGGCCTGCATCTTCTTGGTGTGTGATGTGTATTCGATTGCATTAAAAAAAATATTAAAATTTTTCCAGCTTTACCTTCTTTAATTACTATATATACATTTCACTAAATTTTTAAGCATATGACTCAATATTAAGTTTCTAATTACATTATACTAGTTAATAATTCAAAGGGTCTACGTATCACGAAATTGTTTAAAAATTAAAAAAAGAAAGACAGCCACAATATCTGACTATGCCTCAAGTTCGTTAAAAAAATACCCACGGGATGCTTGGCTTTGTCTCTTAGATAAACTATCTAAATAATTAATTATAATAAATTTAGAGCCTTATATTTTTACTTCAATAACTCATCTTTAAAATTGTAATCCTGTTAAAATTAAATCCCTAACCAAATATACCCTTTTTAATACAAGAATTACATTTGAAGTTAAGAGTGGGCAAAGTACTTAAACTTTGAAAACATTTTAAACTAATTTCACACATTGAACATCCAAATCCATTTTGGTCAGAAATTATAGTTTCTACTTAATTTTCAAGTCGTACTTGTTAAGCTGCTAGATGTCAAATACCACTCAATGGTCTGTAAGTAACTTTCTACATTAGCATTGCTTCTATGAATCCAATTGGATACTAAGGAATTTGTGAAAAGTAGAGGGTGCGAAGGCTTTCTCTCTCATCCATACTCAGACACACTCACACGCATGCATAACTCAATCTCATTGACAGCACAATGGCTAGTAGGCCATCAAACAAAATGACAGCCTAAGAGCTTTGAGCTACGAACAAATTTCAAACCAGTAATAAGTATTTAAAAAGTGCTTTGTTAAATTAAAAAGATTAAAGTAGTAGTGTAGATTAAAATTTATTAAAAATGTATTTTACGCTATTATTTCAAAATGCAGTCAAAAGTAGAAAATAAAAGTAATGGAAGGCAGACCAAGGGTAGTGAAGAAAGAAAACATTATCCCATTTCCAAATAAGGTGTATTTATTGGATTGTCATTCCTTTCTTTCGTTCCTCCTTTCCTTTTAAATCGACGTTTCGGAGGATTCTTCCCTCCTTCTTCAGGGTTTCAAAGTGTCAATGAAGGAACCAAACAAGATGCTTCCTTCCTCTCTCCTCAGCAGTGTTTGAAATGTTTACTTTCCTTAGCAGAAGCATTAAAATAGAAAAAAATTTCCTTAATTCCTTTTTCTTTCTTCAATACCCCTGGGCCTTACATTACTTTCAGCTGAAAATTCTATCAGTCCGTCTCTCTTCAAACAGAAAATTTCGTTCAAATATGTAGAAAATAAACTTCTCTTTGGTGTTAAAAAAAATCCCATTTGTGACTAAAAATAAAAGTCTAAGCATTTATTTTAAATAAATTTCAAGTTTAAGTTCCCATGGATTCATTTTTAGTTATACGAAAAGTTTTAGACATTTCTAAACACATCTTCGTGTACCATTCTGAGATAATCCTCCCCATAGTAATTTTTCAGAGGAAATCATTAAAGAGTTGAGTCCCTCAATTTAGTGCCCTCGATTTAGTGAGGCTAATTTTATCAAATACCAGAATTTCTTTAACCTAAGCGAGATTCGAACCCGAGTTAACCCAATGCTTTCGTTCTAGCCACTAGTCCTGCTAAACATGTTCATATTATAATCATAATCACTTAGAATAAAAATAATTAATCAATAAATAAGATAGCCAAGAGCGAATTTGACTCACATGGCATTTTTTCTAATTCTTTTGTATTGAAAATAAAATATTTAAGTAGTGAAATCGCTGTAGCTTGAAAATTTTCAAGACTATGTATATACCATCGTCGACAGCTGAAGATTTCTTAGCCATTTTTGGACAAATCCTTCTAGTTTCTCTTTTAATTTAATTTGAGAATTAATGAACATTAAATTGAAAACACCTTTACTCGGTTGAGTCATTCGGTTCTAAGCCTTCTAAGTAAACAAATTTTTGATATGGTATTTTATTATAGAAAATGTAATTTTATACAAGCAAATTTTCGTATCTCCAATCTCTAAGATTTATTGTTGTTAACACTGGGGTGCCCACATGAGTGGGGTGTTAAGACGTAGGGTTCATCTTTGAAATATCTGGGGGGAGAGGTTGAAAATTGTTGCAAAATTAGCATTATATGCTAAAAATCAAAACGGTCAAGATTATAACTTCAACAAAGGGTAATAAAAACCTCTTCTAATTCTTTATAGAAGTAAATAATATATAATGTACAAGGGGGAGGGGTTACTTTTCATGAAACTGGGGTGGATACTATTCATGAAACTGGGGTGGGTGTGAGTCATGAGGCTGGAAGGGGAGTCCCTGGTCTAAATCACGGGCTAGTGTACAATTTACATTTTCACCTGTATTTATATCTTCACCTGCACACAATAGGACTGATTGTCGATGGTGATTCTGAAAGCTCTACACTCGGAAAGTTTGCTTGTATTTCTGTTTTTTAAATATATAGAAACGCAAAGTTCATATTTCTAAAAGTAAAATGAAATAAAGAATCGCTCATTTTTCTTCCTCCTATTGGCATATAGAATAAATAAATAACTTTAACAAAATCGTTAGATATTCTCTATTTTCGGCCTCTGTTTTGTAACATATCGCTTTTTGAATAGAGATCAAGAAGAGAACATAGATTTATAAAATCCATCTTCTACACGCCCCTCACTTGTCCCTCTGCAAACTAAAAAGGACATTTTGTTTTCATCATAAGATAAAATCCTACCTAAAAGCCTGGACAACCCCTTTATAGTAAAGGGTCTAGAAACAAATATATATGTACACGTATACACAAATACACTCTCCCTCTTAGAGGAATAAAAAAAAAGATTTTTTTTTCGTTTGAATCTTTCATTCGCTTTTGAGAGCCCCTATTTGCAAAAGGATTTTATAAACAAAACATTTCATATGCGAAAATATATTTATTCTAATCGTAATATTATTTAGAGAGTAATATTTCTCAAGACGGAAGGATGAATATTGCGATTTTATTATATCAACATAAATTACTTTACTTTCTGTATCTCAACGAACCCACTGGAATAATAATTTAGTCGATAACGAAATGTAGAAAAATAGAAAAAGGAATCTTTCGAAATATTTCAATAGTTTTCCGTATTAGTCTAATATTTTTTCTTTTGTTTACATAATAGTAAACGAAATATTTAAATAATTCACGTCTAATTCCATTTTCATTATTTGTCAAACTCTTTGTATTCGTGGAAAAAAAGAAGTGATAAATCTTCAAGTTTTGATTAAAAATATAGAAAATTCCAATTATAGGGACCATGGGTTAAACATAGAGGCAATACTACTACCGAAGGTAGCGATCTCTTGTGTTTATTTATTCAAATAATTTGGGCGAATTGGGAAAATATTGTATTATATTTAGTATATATCATAGATAAAAGAGTGCACGTAGTCTAGGGGGCCGTGAGTGAGGCTTTTTGTCTTGGATGTTTAATAAATCATCCCCCAAAGCTTACATTTTCGTCGCCAATTGGCGCTAAAGTCCTGACGCACGGTCCCTATATCAAATATTTTTTTTTTTTATTCATTCACCTCCTATCTCTCTGTTTTTAATGATATTGAGGCGAAGAAGAGTCACACCAAAAAAGGGCGATCTCTATAAGTCACGATTGAATACGAATGAAGGATAAGAGAAAGAAATTTCAGGGAATGGGTTAGTATCAAATGTACAGAGAGGTCAAGTGGTGGGTCTTGAAATACTAATATTTCTAGTCTTAAGAATGGAATAACAAGTCTCTTGAAGTCACAAGGTTAAACAAGATGGTAATCCTAACTGATTAATATTGAAGACAAAAGAAAAGAGTGACCAAGAGGAAGAGCAGAGAATGAAGGTGTCTCTGTATCCTTAGAAGTATTAAAATATTTTAGTTTGTAAGAGTTTGGAAAAAGGAAAACAGCGAGCAAGCTCCGACCACAAAAAGTCTTGAGGATAAAGTGTCAGCGAATGAATAATTAGGCACTTGTCCAATTTCACAGATATATTATAAAAATAAGACTTTTTTCCTGAGCTCTGAGGGAATTCCTTGAATCTTCCACATTGCAAGCTAGTCATATTTGTGGCAATCTTACAAACATGCTCAGGAAAAGATTGAATGAAGTTTAGAGTCGATTTTTAATGACGCCCAGTTGGTACAACCTTAATTTAGAAGAGTTTTTATTTCAAGCTCTTAAAATTGAAGAGGTTTAAACTCAATTCACATCAACAATTTGGAAGGAAGTCAGATAAAATATTATTTAATGTTATCTCTATGAGCAGCTACCCCTACTGTGTTTGCGACAACCAATCCTTAGGGGAAGTCAACCATGTCTTCCTGGGTTACGTCAAAATCAAAAAGGCCATCGATCGACTTCAAGTTAAAATAAAAAAATTAAATCCGCTTCCTTTTACATTGTAGTTTCTTTTGGTTTACTCTAATACGAACTGTCATGAAATTGATGCTAGAAACACAATTTTAGTCTCAGCTATATATATAATAAAAATCGAATGGTATACAATAAACTCTCGTTTATCCGCGGGCGGATTATCCGCTTTGCGACTAATCCGTGGTCTTCCTGCATGAGTCATCACTTTTCAGAACCCCGTCTTTTTACCAAAAGCATTCCTGTGTGTGAATTGTCTTATCCGCGGGTCAACTAATTCCGCGGATAAACGAGAGTTTACTGTATTTAAAATAAGAATGAACTTTAAAAATTAACCTTAAGGCTAGAAGCCATTCGAAAAAAATCTATGAGCAAATTCATATATCTAGAATAATATATATACCAAGTCAGTGCCTGGATCGGTTCCGATCAGGTGTTTGTTGATCATCTTAAGAGTCAAGTGGAGAATTAATCATGGGGGTGAAACATTTCTACCGCCATGGTAGTAGGGTGGTGGTAATTCATGCGGACACTTAATTGAATTTGAATATAAGCATATTAACTATTTTCTTGATCATTTGTAAGATAAGTACATATTCTGCTTTGAAGAGCCATTGCTTGTTAGCGAAATTGATTCGATCAATTTGTCAATTTAAAAATAAAACCCCAAGTCATCTAACTCTCTCATAAAACACTATCTTCAATCTTTTTACCCTAGATTTCTTTACCTGTACTAAAAGCCGAAATAAATTCAGTCCTATTAAAATTTATTACAAATTATTAAAGTTTTTGAAATTGACAAAGTGTGCTTGCAAATGTAAATTTGTTTTAATGCGTGTAGCCTCTGTAGATTTAATGGATTAATATATTATCCAGGCGTCTTTCTCTTTCGTTATTAATTATTTTCAGCAAATAGACAACTCGGATCTTTCTTCTATCATATATCATCACAGGAGGGAGGAAAAGAGAAGAGTCTCTCCTGTTTCTTTTGCAGATTATAAAGAACATTTTTCTGAATCATTAAGCTCGTTAGCATAAAACGTCAGAAAAATATTACTTCTATTTTTCAAATATTCCATATAACAAATATCAAATAATTAAAAAATTTAAAATAAAATCTATACAAATTTATTTATTTGCTTTATCATGGGTGGCAAATACAGTCCAACCTATCACTTTCATCATTTACTCAATAAACGTAAGATAAATATAAACATTATGTTCTATTATTAAGGTTGTTCGACATGAACATTAAATGAATTAAAAAATAACGTCTAAAATTAAATCGAGATATTATACTAGTACCGATACAATAAATCTGTCAGTCAGATCATTCTACCTCGTAAGCTAAATAAGATACTAACTTGAAATTTACATGTTCTATAATTAAAAATTGATTCAAATAATTATTTTAGGAAGGGTCAAATTTTCATTGGAGTTAAAAATAACAAACATTTTTTATCAGAGAGCGTGAAGTAAGTAATAGATCTCTTTAAATGGAATTATATATTTTTTAGATTTTTTTTTAAATTACAGTGGAAGAGGGCCCCGAAGTCATTTTTAGATGATATTTGTACCTACAAGTGTTTAGAAATGGTATAATTTAAAGTTATGAAAAATACTCCAAATTCCCTTATCCTCTCTTTGGCAACGATACATGATAAGAACTATTTTGATAGTTAAAGTATTTTTGAAGATATAAATTAAGGAACCCCTTAGTTTGTGGCCCAACTCCCACTTAACCCGATTATTGAATAATTAGACTTTTCGGACACTATCAAGTGTCATTTCTCAGCATTAAAGTATAATTATATTTGAGAATATTTTTTCACAATTTGACTGTTAATTACAATTAAGAAAATGTGGAAAATTTAATTTAATTCATTACTATGTGCGTATCAAGTAAAATTTCACGTAAATGAGGCTTTAGATAAAATAATCCGATTGGTATAGGTACTATAAAATTCAATTTATTATCCAAATAAATATTTAATTAATCAATTTATCTATTATACTATTAATTGAAGTGATTGGTGTTAAACGAATTACTCCCGCGGAAATGCTACAACAAACTATTGTTCATACTACAAATATATTATATTATCTCAATATATACATATTTAATAAAATATATATAAAAATAAAGAAAGGGAAATAATTGTGTTTATTGAATAAATTCGCCGTGAAATTTAATAAGCTTATATCGAGGAATTATAATTTATAATGATCCATCTATTAAAATACCTCATTGCTGTCAAAATTTTCGGATTATATTAGCTCAACAGTTTATTTCTCATGTCAATGGGAGATAAAATTTATTTCCTCATGATGACATTTTATAAATAAAGGATAAATTTATTCATATATTATAATAAAATAAGTAAAATTTATATACTATAATCATATATTTTCGTTGATTTATTTTATTTCCCTTACTGTACTATGAGTAAAAATAGAAGATTCTATTGCATATATCGTAATAATAATAATTTTTTCGATTTGATGCTTTGGTGATTATAAAAAGAGATACTTTAGCTGAAACTGAAAAGTACGCCCCTACAGCCCCTATGGTGATGGGGTGCGAGGGGGGCAGTGAGAACATGTCAAAAATTTAAATATAGGAGTTCAGGGGGAGAGGGCGCAGTATTGAAATTTCATTTTATTTTCAAAATCAAAAAAATACTCATATGAGAGGACTATTTCTAAAATTTTCTTTTTGAAAAAGGTCATAAAAAGATTTTTAAAAGGAAATTAGTAGATATATATTTTTTCATTTCTATATAAAATAGTCATTTATATAAATTTTCATGGAGGCGAAATTTTTTTTCTTATCAAAATCGAAAAAAAATCTTGGGGGAGTCAGGGTGTATTTCGATAATAAAAATACTCATAAAAAGGTTCCTTTGTAAAATGTTCTCCCTTGGTAAAGATGCAAAGAGATATCTTAACAAAATCATAATATTCATCTCTTTATAAAATACTCATTTAAATATGATTAATATTTCAAAAAAATTAGGTTTAGGTAGACTCATTAAGGAATGAGGGGGCCCCGAAATCCCCGTAATTTGAAAGTTTTTATTTTTATTCTTCACTTTTAATATATGAATAATGAATATGACATGATTAAAATGTTGCAACTTAGGACGAATTTTCTTAATTATTTCACTACCTCTTTTTCCGAGTTTTCGTTGATATGTAAATAACATTCTCAAGGCCTGTTAGAAATAAATATAAACATAAAAACCCCTTGACTTCAATCTAAATATACTTATAAAAAATAAAAAATAAAAAAAATATCAAATTAATATAAAAGGTATGGGTGTATATGATTTTTTGGAGCCCTAAAAAAAAGAAAAATTCATTGTGATATGTAATATCAAAAAAACAGTAAAATTCTCCCCATAAAAGCTCAACATTTATTTTATAATTTTTTTCTTTCAACAACTTTTGTTTTTCCCAAATTTTTCAAAAATGGCTCAATCATTTTTATTTTCACATACCTATATACATATTAAAAAAATATAATGTGGGAGTATTGAATACGACTCCCGGGGTCTTGACACTTTGATTTTTTAATTGGTATAATTTTATCAAGTACCATAAGTACTTCAACTAGTTCAAAGTTTATTTCTTGTGTGAGTATAACTGTTAAGAGCAGGCTTAATGAAATAATAGAAATATATTCAGTAATCAATCTCTTTAATCAGTCAAATATAAATAATAGTAAACAAATGTAGTAACATGCAACAATAGAAAAATATGCTAGCGTGAGGGAATTCCCCGACCGACAAGTCAAAACTTGTAGGTGGGCACTCTGGTTGGTCGAATCTTTCGATCTTCGTTACAACCCCCGATTCAAAATTATCAGAGCCGAAGTCGGAGTCGGACGTATAAAATCAAAAAAGTTCCAACCTTTCGGGGTCGGAGTCGAAGCTCCGTAAAATATTTTTTTTATTTTTATTTTTTTTTTTAAATATTTCTTGAAATGATTAGGAGACCTTGGAGAACTTTTTAAAGATGTAATTCAATATTAACACTAAACCTAGCAGCATTGCATGTATAACTATTCCTACCGTGACCGGTCAAATGACCGGTCTTTGAAATTACTTATATCTCTTAATATAAAATGAATATAATAATTATTTAGGCTGATATAGGCACACAAATAATGAAATAAAAACTAAAAAAATGTGGGTCGTAGAAAGAGTAATTTAGAACACTAAATTTATAAAATATAATAGGCCGCAACTGTTTGTTCAAGATTATACTGAAGTCGGCTATGCAATCATTTCTAGATATGCCATAATAGATAATCCGATGAAAGAGACCGAAATAAATACATTTTATTTTTTCTTTCGTATTATCTTTTATTTGTAACTATTTTATAATTTCAGAATTGAGTTTTCGAGAGTATTCTATTATAAAAACAAATAAATCGTTCAGCCGGTCAAATGACCGGTCGTGGTAGTTAAAACAAACTTCATATTTTTATCAAAAATCAAATAATCGGAAAAAACGTAAATATTAAAAAAACAATTTTATGTATATTTTAAAAAAAGTCATGAAGTTTAATGGCGGTATAATAAGGTGGTGTTTAGAAAATTTTAAACAAAATTTAAAAACGGTCATTTGACCGGTCGTGGTAGGTTTAGTGTTAACAACACTAATTGTGAGTTAGTATTTTATTATGTCAGCGATGTTTTTATAGGTGGACAATTTGTGTTGCTCTTATTGAATTACATCTTCTCAAAGGCATCCTAATCATTTCCAGAAATATTTTTAAATAATAAATTAACGGAATAACATCCAGCAACTGAATTGCGAATTATATATATATTTTTCTTTAAATATTAAATTTTCGAGAATTTTTCAAGAAAATATTTATCATTATCAAGAGTATAAATTTATAATAAATGAAATATTCGTATATTAGATTTCCTATTTAAATGGTTCACTTCTTTTTATTTCTTCTGATATGCCATAGAAATGATAAATCATTCACAGTATGGGATTTTAATAAATTATTTAGTTTTTAAAAGAAAATCGTCCAGTTAAGATCGAAAACCTTTGCGGAGTGTTTCTTTCTTTCTCGCATTTTCCTTAAGGTATTCAATTAATTACTTATAAAGTATATTTTAGTATCTTAAGTATAATGATTACTTCTTTGATATTATTTTAAAATATACAGATTCATTTAAACACAAAAGATGAAAAGCAAATAAAACAGTAACAATTTTTACTTAACTAATTCCAATTACTTCCATCAAAGACCTTCATATTCCTATTCATTTATTTCAAGACGTATAATAATTTTATTTATTAAAATTTATTTAATTAACTGGATAAATAATTTATCCAGTTAATTAAATAAATTTTTCCATTGAACGGGATATAGGTTAAAATCTAAATTTGTTTTTTCCTATTACTATTTATTTTAGTACCAATGAAAATAGCATAAAATAGAATCTCCCCATACAGCTCATCAATTATAAAATAAATTAAATTAATTTATTAGATGAACTTGATAATTATTTTTCGATTAACCACCCACGGTGAATTTAGAAAATTTGTTAAAATTTCCTTATTAATTCACGACGTTATGACTTTTTTATTTTTGTTTTCAAGGGATAATCAATATATTGAGATTGAGTTGACTTTAAATATATCTAAAGTTAACATTTTCTGCCTTATTCACGGTATTCTGAAATCATTTTGGAGTAATAATAATAAAATCAAGTGAACTTAGCTAAATGGCTAACATTTAGTTCATATTTGTTATCTCTTGAAAATGAAATAGAACCTCGAAATAACTAGAAAATTTAAACAAATTAATTTTCTAAATTCGCAATAAGTTATCAAATCCGGAACAATTATCTATTTTTTCAACCTGAATAAGAAAGCTTTATCAATCAAATAAAATTTTTATAATAAAAGAAAGTCGAATCTTCAAGAATAAACTAAAAAAAAGTTAAACAAATTAATTTTCGCCATGGGTGGTTGATTCAGAAAAAAAATTCCAGGTCATCAATTGGACTTTCAAAGCTTCATAGCCCATATAAAATTATTCTAGTTTTACTTAGTGTCATTTTATAGTGTTGATTTGTATTTGATAAATAATTTATAACTTTCTGAAAATTAATTTGAACACAACTTATACATCATTCAAAACAGGAAAAAATAATTTTTGTGGTTATCATCATCATACTATCAACTATTATATATTTTACTAGAATATTTTTCTAGGAGCACAGAGATCTTACGTGTTTAAAGCATGATTTTAAGTCTTTTAAACAATTGATTAAAAAATATTTAAAATATCGAAAGGTCGTTTTCATATTTGCATCTTTATTAATCTATGTATGAATTGTTTTGTACTTTTGGTACCAACGGTAATAAAACATAGTACTTAGCCATTTAAAATCAAACAACTCGTAAACTATTGTAATAACGAAACCCTCATAATGTGGAGTGCCTTTGTCAACATTTTAATCTATTTTCCCAATTGCAAATGCAATTTATCTTGTTTCATTTTAAAATGAATTTTAATGCCAAACTGTTTCTTTTATCTAGTCGAACGTCAACCGGCAATGGTTTTCTTCTTCTCTTTGTAATCAACTTGAAGAGGAGACGTAATATTTCGCCCCAATAGGTAAGTTTATAAAGATATATATTTATAGATAAATACATTGTATAAATATGAAAATTCTTAAAATGATTGTCTTTCTAATTATATAATTAATTTTCAAGCTACCATAAATAAAATAAAAAATTTATTTTTTTGTTAATAATTTTTTATTAGTATTTATATTGGTGGAAAAACAACTTTTTCTAGACATAGGAAGCTCTTTGTAAATTTCGATGCTAATTTTCTGTCAGCGAGGAGCAAAAAAATTGGAAAAGATAAAACTAGACGAAAAGGCACAGCTTATGACTATATACTTTTGTTTCAAATTTAAACTTATTAGCTCTATTTGTTTAAGAACTCTCGATTCGATTATTTTCTGAATTTTTGAATTTTGTCAACTAAAAGTAAGCCCAAAATTTTCAAAATATTTGTCATAATTTACAAGTCATTGTTTTAGGTGGTTAGTGGTTCCCATTTCTGTTGAAATTCTAAGATCGGGAGTCTCAGCCCATGGTTCAGAATCTGTGCTTTAGAATCAAATTAGATTCCAGATTGCTGCCATTTTCGTTTTAACTTTAGGTTGTCGCACCAATATCTAAGAGTTAGCTGATTTAACTGATGTCAAAGATATCCAGTAGTTTGACCGAAGTAAACAAGCTGACTCTCAAGGTCGATTCAATATAAATGGAGTTTGCATTGTTAATCCACAAACAAATAAACAAAGAGTTGGACAAATGGTCAGATTAAGAAATATCTTTTATGCACCACCGGAAAGTGCCATCGATGGGTAAACCCGAGGAACTTCATTATAGGCAATCAGCACTTAAACGGGTAAAAATTTAGAGCTATTTTTATCACCGAACGCCTAATGACTATGATAATTCATATTTAGAAGATTTTCATGTTATTTAACTCTGTCACCCTATTGTTGTTGTTTCATTTATATTTCTAAATTTGAAAAAATAAACCGACTAGTAATGGCTTGTGTTATCTCTTTAATTTTTCCTTTTACTCAATTATTATCAGTTGGCTTTATTTTGAACGAATGTTAACCATGTTGTACATATATTTTAATTACATATTTACTTGAAACAACAAAGAACTTTTCCTTCTCTATTTCTCCTCTGAATTGGATATTTTAGTATTCTATATACCATTACGGTTCTATCTACGAAATAAACTCTATCAAATTACTAAAACCCTCGACTTGCTCAATTTCCATTTGTGCTTATTATCGCAAGTACGCGGGCTCCATAAAAGAGAAAGAGTGGAGATAAGATCGAAGGCCATATCATTAAGCGAGAAATATTCTCATATTGCGACAGATTGCCTAGAGGGAGGCAAACTCTGATTTACTCTATGACTTTCATTAAGAATTCGAAAAATGGCTTCCAAAGGCAAAAGCTAGCTCTATTATTAAATCAGAGTAGTTAAATTGAAAATGTACTTTTTAAAGAGCCAGAAAAAGTAACAAATTTAAAAAAATGCTGTGATGAGCGAATTCGTGTTATACGGAACAATTGATTGTTAAACCGGATAAAGTTGCAAAAAATTGAAAAAACCATAGTATATTTATTTTTAAGAGTACATTCAAGGGGGATGACTCTACAGATACAATACTTTAATAAATAAATTAATATTTTCTTATTATATTCCAGTGCTAAATACTATTAAACCAGAGTTTTTTTCTGTCAAAATATTCCTTTTTTTCTTAGCGACTTGATTTCTATGCTCTCTACATTTAGCTTCTCCCTCCCACCCAAAAAATGGGTTATTACTTTATCATGGTTAAGTATTATAATCGAGCATAAAAAAGTGGTTTTTTCGATTCCTGTTTTTGAAATATTTCAAAAAGAGACTAAAATTATTTTGATAAAAATTGAGCAAATTCATAGCGTTTCGATCTACAAATAAACCTTGTATAGTGAACAACAAAAAATTTATATTTCAAGAGTTTTTAAATATTTTTACGAAATTGCTCTTTGTTTGTGGTTTGATGTTATTGTGTGTGTGTAACCAAATTGCTAGTACGCTCTAGCTCAAAAACCAACGAAAGTATCAAAATGACATTTATATTTATATATTTTATATTTAGTTAAAGAGCTGATTAGATTTTGGTTGAAATTAGGAGGGAGGGTTTAAAAATGTCATCCCTTTGTACGATTTGGACCAAACTTTGTACAGTTAGTCTTTAAGGCCCTAGGGAACTATCAAAGCAAAGATCAGCTTACTAAAATGGGCCAAAGGGCCGGCAGGTTCATGAAAAATTCATGAGATAGCCACATCACATATTTTTTGTTTGTCTTGAGATATTTATGAATTCGGATGTATGGATTTATAAGCATTTGTCAAATTTTTCTCTTCTCTTCTAAGATTCCATGCGTAAATCTAATAGTACAACACACATATCCTTGAAAGAAAAATCGAATGGGTTTGTGATTGCATTTAAAATTTTTCATCATGTCCCGTATTATAAAAAATTTCCCCAATTTTTAAACCGTGTTAGAGTGAAACCATGTAAAAATGCCGTGTTATATAGTATTTAGGGGCTATATGTATTTGAAAAATCATGTTTTATTTTCTAATCTTTTGGGTTTCTAATAGGAATATAAAAAAGTTCTCAAATAAAAACAATTTAAAAAAGACTAGTCTAAAACAGAGAATGATGTTGAAATGATTAGAAAGATTCAAGACTAAGTTTTAATGTATTCTTCCAAATAAAGTTGCGGGTTGCATCGCCAGGCGTTCACTGTTCAATCTTCATGTTTAATAGAATTTTAAAAATCAAATTATTTTATTCTTTGAATTTCATCGTTCACTTAATGATTTTTCAATTAATAAAAAATATCAAAATTTCCGCATCTCTCAAAGAAATTCGTATATTTAATATTTAATATCATATAAAAACGAGTTTTAATTTTTTGCTAATTCTTTTCAAATCTAAAAAACCTTCTTTAATCATTTATAGATTTATTAAAATTATTAAAATTAAATGTAATCCATTATCAGATTCCTTAGTCGAATGTGCTTTTAAATGTTTACTAGATGGATATTTTAAATTATCACCTATAAATAGTTTGATTGAAAAGTTTTCATTTTGCCGAGAGTAGCACCGTTGTTGATTCATCAAGAGAAACAAGGAGGTTGTCCTCTGTTTGATGCAAATAAACATACTTTTCTGAATTTTGACTGGATTACCGGCTGAGTAAGAGCAACAAAAATTTCAATATCCATATATATATATATATGTATATATATATATATATTTATATATATTTATATATATAATGTTTAAAATTGGACTTCAAAACATCCCTTTTGCGAATACGATGGAATTTATGTGTGAGATATAAGCCATTTATATTTATAAACGTTCTGAAAATTGTTATATTTTATAAAGATATTCTAAAAGATGCTCCAATTCCAACAAACATGATTATTCGTCTTTAATATTTTTATATTTGTCAAATAACGAAAATATTTCTAAATTTGGAATCCAAAACATTTTTTTTTTATATAATTTTGAATGGGGAAAATTAGTACACTTCACTAGATTTCTGTGTATATGAGCATATATAAGTAATATTTTCTTTTTTGTTTCGATGTTTACTCGAGTATCTGATCTGGTCCCACATAAATAAATAAATACCCAGTAGTGATAGCCAAAATGCCAAAGTGAAAAGAGAAGTAGAAAATGTTGAAAACAACAGAGGAAAACCCCACCCTATTCGACCAGCTTCAAAAATTTATTATTCATAATAATAAAAAGTTACAATCGTTTGATTTATAAAATTGATAGAAATTAAAACAATTTTCAAATAGTTAATCGTTGCAGCAAAAGTGAAATATTATTAATTAATAGTCAATTGGCATTCATAATTTGTTTGAATTATGCTAGTTAACCATTTTTTTTTTTTGAAAATATATATAAACAACAGGTGTGTATCTTGATAGGTTTGTCTCGTTCGATTCAGAGAGTTACCAATTCATTTAATTTTATCAAATCATTTGCTTCTGGTTCATGTATTTACAATTTATTTATTGTTTATCAAATGGAACAATGATCCAATAACAAAAAATATTTAATTAGAGAAAACAAAAAGCAATTAACCCGCAAACTGACCAATCCTTGAATAGAGAATATCCATTGTAAAATTCAGTGTAATTTATTCATTTAACAGTGTTTATTATTATCATAAGTTCATCAGTATGAAAAGTTGGATTATTGATCCAACTGCTCACAAATTCTTCTACTTTTCTAAGGGTCAATTTGTCCCCCACTAATTGGATATCTTTGGCTGCCAGATAACAAAATCATGATGAAGTATTTTTCAAAATTTTCTTTACTTTATTTAAAATGTTTCACCAAGAACCTACACCACTCTCCCTTAACATGATGCTCTAGTGTTGGATTCGATCAAAAAAAATTTGTTTTATTGTGTATTTTGAAACTAGGAGAAAAATTATTTTCGAATTCTATTTTTTTTTCAATGTACATTTACTACATTTACTGGCTTAACGTGTGCTAATGAAGGATGTAATTAAAAATTTGTTTATTTCAAGTAATTTGAATTTAATTTACCTAGTGATTATTATAGATTCAAATCCTCTCGACTATCTGCAAAAACGTCTTGAAAAAGTTTTCACTCTTTATATATAAAATAAATGATTTAATGATTATTCTTAACACGCTAAATTACAAAAAATCTCGATCCTCTATTAATTATCTTTATTTCAGAAACCAATGATTTTTTTTTAGGATATTTCCGAACCAATTTAGAAACAATAAAAGCTAGGCCTTTAATAATTGACTCTAAAATTTTTATTTAAATTTACATTTTAATTATAAGGAAATTTGAGAAATTGTAGGGTCCCGAAAAGGGAGGGGGGTGATAAAATTAAAATTAGAGAATTTTTATATCAAGAAAACTTACATTTCCTATGAAATATTCTTGCCTTTATAAGGAAAATCAAATATATGTATAATTCCTGTTATCTAAAATATTTTAACTTCGAATACTTTGATCAATATTTATTTCTATGTCTAAATTAAAAATCTTCGCTGTCAGAACACAGATGTCACATACCTTTTTGATTAAGACCAAGCCTTCTAAATTATAGTCTCAAACAAATAAATGATATATATACCTATATATGTATAGAGTATTTGATATTACATATATGTGTATGTTTATTTGCAGCAAGCAGAGGACAACCTCTTTGTTTCTCTTATTGATACCCTTTTAGGGTGCCGTGCAAAAGCAATAAAGGACTATTGGTGTAACTACAATGTTTCTATGTCTGTAAGTGCTTTGAGATGTTAGACGAACTGATATAATATTTTTACTTTATCCAATGCAAAGCATGGGTAAAGTATTGCAATCGCTCTCGGGGCAAGCGTGGCTTCAAAGGGTCCTCAGGTAAAGACTACGGAACCCATGGACTCAAATAAAGTCACAAATTGTAGTATTCAATTAGGTTGAATTTTAGCACGTGACGGTTTTGCCAAAAATTACATGGGGTCTCGTCGAGAGGCCAAAAAGTGCGATTTTTTCATTTAGTGCGTGCGGATGTATGTATGTATGTATGGATGGATGGATGGATGTTATCGCTTTTTTGGCCCACGATTTTTTCCACACCTTTGCGCTGATTGAAATGAAATTGAAAACCTACCATTAGTTTAACAAAATGAAGCGCTGATTAGTTTTTGGTACATATCGGCCCACAAACATTAGTACTTTATTTCAGTACTTTTTTAGTTTTTTCTAAATATCTTGAAAATGACTTAACCAATTTTGATGAAATTTAATATCCTAATTAAGTACCTTGGGGACCACAAAAAAGGTTAAATAAAGTTTTTAGTAAAATTATATTTTAAAGTACTTTACTCTAGAGTTAGATGGTACTTTTTTAATTTTTTAAATTCTTTAAAATTTATTCATTTGAAAGTTTTAATATAGCTCATTTAGCCTTGCTTAAGTAAGAATGGATAGGCTTCTCTCTGTGAAATGCTAAAAATTTGGGAGGAATTTTTATGAGTAACCATAGCAACTGCGTTGTTTTCTTATCCGTTACCTTTGCTGAAGACAGAGAAATCGATTTTAAACCAAAAATAGCGATTGATTCTCATCTAGTACTTGAGGAATAATCATTCTATATTGGATTTTTGACGTTTCGGTTTTTATTAGTAACCATTGCTGAAGACATAGAGAAATCGATTTTAAACCAAAAATAGCGATTGATTCTCATCTAGTACTTGAGGAATAATCATTCTATATTGGATTTTTGACGTTTCGGTTTTTATTAGTAACCATTGCTGAAGACATGGAGGAATCGACTTAAAATCAAAAATAGCGATTGATTCTCATCTAATACTTGAGAAATATCCATTCTATATTGGATTTTTGACGTTTCGGTTTTTATTAGTAACCATTGCTGAAGACATAGAGAAATCGACTTTAAACCAAAAATAGCGATTGATTCTCATCTAGTACTTGAGGAATAATCATTCTATATTGGATTTTTGACGTTTCGGTTTTTATTGGTAACCATTGCTGAAGACATAGAGGAATCGACTTAAAATCAAAAATAGCGATTGATTCTCATCTAGTACTTGAGGAATAATCATTCTATATTGGATTTTTGACATTTCGGTTTTTATTGGAAACCATTGCTGAAGACATGGAGGAATCGACTTAAAATCAAAAATAGCCATCGATTCTCATCTAATACTTGAGGAATAACCATTCTATATTGGATTTTTGGCGTTTCGGTTTTTATTGGAAACTATTGCTGAAGACATAGAGAAATCGACTTTAAACCAAAAATAACGATTGATTCTCATCTAATACTTGAGGAATAACCATTCTATATTGGATTTTTGACATTTCGGTTTTTATTGGTAACCATTGCTGAAGACATGGAGGAATCGACTTAAAATAAAAAATAGACATCGATTCTCATCTAATACTTGAGGAATAACAATTCTACATTAGGCTTTTGACGTTTCGATTATTATTGGTAACCATTGCTGAAGACATGGAGGAATCGACATAAAATCAAAAATAACGATCGATTTTTATCTAATACTAGAGGAATAACCTTATTGCATTCCATTTTTGATGTTTTGACCATTAATGGCAACCTCTATTGAAAACGTGGAAGAATCGACTTAAAATCAAAAAGACTAAATTCTTTTTTGGTAAACAACTCAATATGAACTACAAATTGCAAGTGATATCTGATTAATAATAAAGGAACAAACATATTAATATTTCAAATGAATTTGGATAAAGTTTAGCAACGATCCGTTGCAGTTTATTTTCTTTTGTATACAGGTTATGGGGAAGTATTATAATTGCATGCAATCTTTTTTTTTACCGGCTAAGCTATTATAAAATAAAATTAATGGATTAATAAAATAAAGGGTGTGTAGTTTCACTGTGAAACTACACTACACACCCTTTACTTTAGTCATTAATATCATGTTTCACCTAAAACCTACACCACTTTCTCTAAGTAAAAAAAAAACAAAAAAATTAATGGATATTATGGGATTTGGGTTTACAAGAAAGCCTTATAATGGGAATTAAAAAAAATGATATTTTAATTATTTTATCAAAATTTGTACGCTCTAGCTCAAAAATCGATGAGAGTATCAAAGAGAAATTTCATTTTGAGCTTTTTTTGTATTTAAATTAAGAGTTGATTAGACTTTGGTTAAAATCGGTTCACGGGCGAGATTCTTGAAAAAATTACAATTAAAGCTGAAATTTACTATGACCGTGTTTTATATTTGTAAAGCATTTCAAAATGAGACGCGAATATTTCTTTCGTGGCTGAAATTGTAAGGAGGCTCAAAAAAATAAAATTCGTATAATTATTTAATCCTATACCCTTTAATCGATTTGAGTTAAATTTCACATAAAGAGAAATAAATGAGGTTGTCCTCTGCTTGATCTAAAACTCATTGACTTCTTTTTATGAATCATCAACTCTGCTACCTTGGTAAACTAAATCTTTTCCATTAACATTTTTCATATTTGTCCTCTAGGAAATTACAAGAATAAATACACACGTGAAATTGATAGGGACTCAAAATGGGAATAGGGAAGAAAGAAAATTAAAATGATAAAATCTTCACCCCCTGAAAAAAAAACAATTTATATTTTATTTCAAAAATATATTTTGTTTAATTTTTATATAGGTACATGGGAAAGTAACATAAAGTCGTGAGATTGCCCACATCACCTTTTTTGAAAATATTCAGGTATTATTCCTTAATCGTAGATTAGGCAGCACAATTTAAATATTATATCTAATGTTATCCTGTTTTGAATTTTTTTTTACAATCTGCCTGACCTGGCCCTTTATTATACACGTATAATATATTATATATTATAAGCATAAATTAATATCAAATTTCATAAGTACCTCAATAAGCCACCACGGATAATTTTTCTCTCTCTTCGACAGAAAAATCAGAGAGAAATATTTTTTTAAATTCCAACAAATCCAAGGGATTTCTATTTAAGCAAATTTAATTATTTCTTCCGTTTGTTTGTTTTTCTTTGGAATTCCGGATTCCAGCATTTACTAGGAGAATCAGAGCTTTAATGTTTAGTGCAAATGCTCTTCCAGTACCATCCCCAACCCTCCCCAAAACCCCGGCATGTAGCAGAGTGTGAGGCAAAGTACTGGAGAACTGAGTGGAGTTTTTTTTTCGTAAAAATAAATAAAAAGTAAGGCATTTTAATACCTTCGCTTTCAGTTATTCAACACCTGCGCTTCTCCCACCCTTGCATTTAAATTATGTTTTCAAAAATAAATTACACAATAGAACAAAAAAAAGTGAAGTTGTGTTGGTAATTTGTAGTCGTTAATTCTTTTAATTCTTAGTTAAAATATACAAGGGCTATTAAGAGGAATAAATCAAAGTTAATTTACCTAAGAGGCACTGTGCAGGCGGATTTTTTAAAAAATATTTTCCATAAAGATCTTAAGTTTATTTTACTTGAATTAAAAGTAATAATCGTATTTTTTAAGCATAACTTCTCTCTCTTTCTTTCTTTTTAGTGGATTAAAAGAATTTATTATAAAATAATCCTTTTTAAAACAACTCATAATTATTTTGTAAAAATTTTCATTTATAAATAATTTTTTATAAAGATTCCTTGAATAAGAATGTTTGATGATTTAAGCTTTCTATGCTTATCAATATAGGGTGGAAATGAAAGGCTTCTAAATACATCTTTATATGCTTCTTTCTTTTAAAAATATTCGTTTTTTAGGTCTTCATGGCTTTAGGTTCTGAGCCAAAAATAACATTTTTTTGTGTATTTTAACCGTTCCAGATTCGGCTTCACAAATATCTTCGAGTCCAATCTAACCTTTAAACTCGAGTGACCCCCATCCACTTTCATGAAAAATACCCCCCCCCCCCAGTATTATGAAAAATAGCCCCCATTTTTTTAGAAGAGATTTTTATTACATTTTCTTGAAGTTATAAGACTTGACCACTTTTAATTTTATCATTTAAAATCCAATAATTTTCACCCTCTCCCACCACACTTTGCGTCTTAACACCCCCTGTTAGCACTTGTGCCTTTAAAAAAGCCCAAAGTTCTCACCTTTCCTTTTAGAATACAACAGTGAATCATGAAATATATATACAGCAAATAATTTTCCCTCTCCTTCCCATTATTAACAATCTAACATTGAAATGTTACAAATTAAATAGTATAATTTTAAAATTTAGTTAAAAATCTGCAGCAAGGAAGATTGGCTTCTTATTCAGGTCCAAGCGATTTTACAAACCCCCACAACTTCTCACCATCTACAAGGCCCAAATCCGCCCCTGTCTCGAATACGGCTCTCATCTGTGGAGAGGAGCCTCAAAATATTCTCTTGCTACCCTTGATGCAATTCAGAAACGAGCCGTCAGGCTAATTGACGATTCTACCCTCACCGACTCCCTCGACTCGCTGGCTCATCGAAGAGATGTCTCTGCCCTTTCCCTTTTCTATAGATACTATCAGGGCAGGTGCTCTGATGAGATAAAATCAATAATTCCCCCCAAAGCATGCTTTGCACGCAGCACACGTTTTGCCGACTCCCAACACCCTTTCGCGGTCAAATTGGAAAAGTGCCGGACCACTTCATTCGCGAATACATATATCCCCATGACTTCAAGGAACTGGAACTCACTCCCAGCCTCTATCTTTCCCAGCACCTATGATCTTCAAACCTTCAAAACCAGGGTGCATAGACACCTACGTCTACACCCTCTCACTTAATCAACTTTCCCTTCTCTTCGGTAATGCAAGGGTCTTTCGAGATCCATAGGGGCTGCATCTTTACTGGTGCACCCCTTCTTGCATTCGATTGCATTAAAAAAAAAAATTTGAAAATTATTTTTTAATAAAAATCACAGAAAATTTTTAAAAAATGCTCTTCCTGGTTAGCCAGAATTTTAAGTGTCTGAATCTTATCTAAGCTAATATAAGTCATCAAGTGTTTATCGAAAAAGAAATTTTGGCTAAAATCATCTATATTGCACATTTTTAACGAGAAAATCTTATCAGAAGGCACGACGTTTTGACACTACGTTCATTTGTTTAAATTTAGAATTACTTCACCAATTTTGGCACTCGGGTTCGATATTCGACTGGATAAAAACAACCATTTTGGCATATAATTAAAAATAATCCATTCCATCTCGGATCTAATAAATGACAATTTCTTATGATTTTCTTAGAAAACACATTATTTAAGTAGATTATTCCTCAAGGATAGTTAAATATTTATATTAAAATAACAAAACAAAAAACTTGTCGTAACTATCCTCAGGGTGGCGGGTACATCAAAAATATTGCAAGACTTCTGTTCTATTCTGTAGTGTCCTGTTCTATCTTGCGAACGAGAAGTAAAATAATAAAAAGGCAATTGGAGAGAGGCCTGCCTTTACGTGAAGATAATTCGATGGTTTCTTGAAATACAATCGAGTGAATTCATCCATGAGCAAATGTTACCGAAACCTTCAATTTGCTATATTGCTTCTTTACTCCGTTTGTTGCGTAAAGATAGAGAGTGAGTGGGCGTCGGATGGGCGGAATTCACTTTCACCACTCAAATTCTGATTAATGCCCTTTTGTTGCCATTTTTCGAGGGTTTTCAAATTGCCATTCGAACAGGAAATTTTCCAATTGTATATCTTCATCATTTATTTGCAAGGAGTAGGAGTAATAACAGGTTTTCATATATAAATAAGTTTATACTTTATTTATTAAGCCTTGGATAAGAAAAGCTCCATTCCTGCTCGAGTTTCCCTTTTTTACTTGAACTTAAATAGAAAAAGTTAAATATTAAAAAGATTTCTTGGAAAATGAATTATTTCATTTCTAATTCAAATAATATATGGAGCAAAAAATGAAATTTGTTCGCTTTTCTCAGATTTCAAATGGTAAGAAAGGATTAGTAAATGTGGGCAGAATAAAAGAGTCCTAATCAGAGGCGTGGCCACAGGAGGGGTTTTGGAGGTCAGAACCCTCCCCTCCCAAGGACATGGTTCATGGGATGAGTAACGGCAACGACAAATCTTTTCTTATGGCAAACTAACCGTAATTAAATAAATTTCATATTTTGAATCAAGAATTATGTTCTTTTTTAGTTTCTTGAAGTACATTTTTATTCTAGTTAAATTGTTCTCTAAAGGGCCCCTCGCGGGAAAGTTTTGGGGTAGTTTTGATTTCTTAATTCTATATGTTTTTTGGTGTCCGAATCTGAGGTTTGCTAACAAAATTTCGTCACGGAACATTGTCAAAAATGCAAAAAAGGTAAAAAATCTCATTTTTGGCGCTTTTTTCCTTATAACTCAAAAACTAACTACTTTTCATAAATAACCTTCCTTTTCAAAATGAAAGTTTATAAAATTTCCTACAAAGGATCCGAATCCTCAAAAGCGTCATTAAATCTATAAATCTAAGAGTTTTATCAAAAAAGTTGTCCAAGTAAACGTTCAAGTCAACAAAATTTCCTAGAGAATGAGACAGAAATCAAGTTTCTATGATGAATGGTTTTAATTTTATGAAGGAAAGGAGTTTTTCAAAAATTCAACCTGATTGCGGCACGGCGCAGCGTTCCGTCTACAATTAAATTTTATAAATCTTAAATTATGAACATAGTGAAATTTATATTTTAAGAGATATTAATTATTTTGCCAGGACGTTTGGTAGTGAGTGCATGAGTGCGTGTGTTACCAAATTTTGGGTACGTTCTAGCTCAAAAACAAATGAAGGTATCATAATGAAATTTAATATTTAGACATATTATATTGAGATCTGATTAGAGATGTTGGTTAAAATCGATTTAAAATTAAAGGGGTGAGGGTTTTTAAAAATTTGAACACTCACTCTTATTTAAAAAAAAAATTGTAGAATTAATATATAAGGCCTTAGGAAAGTATCAATATCAAAATCATATTCTTAAATAAATTTGGCTTGGAGGGGAAGTGGGGAGGGACTCATATTTTTTATAATTTTTGATTTAAATGGCATAAATTAGGTTTCTTAAAATAATAATAATAATAATAATAAATTTTATTGAACCAATTATTTTACATGCATTAGCGTATACATTTTATTTGAGCTTCGACTTCGGAGATTACATCCCCACCATCGACTGTTCTTGATCTTCTCGTGCTTGCGATAATGTTTTTAGTCCGTGTTTGTAGTAAGAGGAAAAATTTACGAAATAAAAAACCTCTTTGCCATTATTTATAAAAGAAAGGAAAGAATCAGAGGAAAATGATGATGCTATGATGAAAGATGAGCGTTAGGTCCTGTAGAGTTCCAGTATTAGGGGGTTTAGACTAGTTTGGATCTTTTGTTTGAACCGATTGGTAATGTCGCTTAGGTTATCCAACAATCTCTGCATTCCTAGACCGACTAGGATAATTTCGTTCGATGTTCCGGGAGGGGGTAGTGTAATGATGCGGAGTGTCCTGGATTGCACACTCTCCAATGCCTCTAGATTTGATCTTGATGCGTAAGATAACCAGGTTAAAATAATAATATTTTAATAAGTATAGATAGATAAATAATTACTTGTAATATACTAGTAGTGGGTTTTAAAATAAATAAATAAATAAATTTAATAAATTTAAATTGAATAAAGCGTGTAAAAAACACCTGTTGGTTTATGCCTTTATCATGAAACCAATTGAAAATATGTAAAAATATATTTTTTGCATTTTCGAACTAAAATTTCTAAAGTTAGAGAACCCAAAATTTAATCAGATTACCGCATTGTAAATACATACATTTCACTAGTAATTTCCGAAAGGATGAAATCAACACTTCAGGTTTTCTTATAAAAATCATTTTTAACCCCTCTAATTTAGTAGTTTTTTTTTAGAAATCTTAATTCTACTACTATCCATAACTTCTAATTTTATATACTGTTGTGAACCCAAATGAATTATTTAGAAAAGAATAAAATCTTTTTTTCACATTCAACTAGAAAATTGCATTTATTAAATCTTTCTAAATTTTCTATGAGCTGCAGACTTCATGAAAGTTTATGTGAAGGGGACGAAGAGTCATTAATATAAATATTCAATATAAACAAAGGGGGCAATCGATGAATTGGTCCTCCGAATCCATGACGATTCAATTCTTATGAGAAGGCACACGTGCAAAGGAAATGTATCATTTATATAAAATTAATATAAATAAAGGGTACAGCTGGCAACTGGGCTTTTAGCTTCTTGACCAGTAAGCATTTCTATTCATAAGGATATTTACTTAAATAGAAAAAAGTTTATATTTAATTAAGAGAGAGCCACCTGCAACCACGATGGCCCTTTTAATGAAATTATTAATAAGAAGAGGAGAGATGGGCTCCTATAAATAGGGCTACCAGCATGTTCTGAAAATGCTCTCTCTCCAACACTTGATCTGTTAACATCACTTGTTGAATTTAGCCTTCAGCTTAGTACTTTATAAAATCAAGTTGTACTTTTAACTATTTTATGAATAAATCACTTAAAAATCTACCAATCTTCAACTTTACTTCACGTTGTCCGTGGCGGCAGCAACAATTGACAAAACCTTTACATCCTAAATCGGCACACTCAACAATATCCAAGAGTTCAAATTCCCGATAGTAGGTAGTACATTTTAAATTTCTAAGGATGTCATTAAAGGTGGACTTCTACTAGATGTGAGAATCTTATAATTATATGTCAGAAGGGTTCTGTTCCTTTCTCGGGAATCGAACCTGAGTGCCACATACATCCTTTTTAATACATCTTTAAAATATCCATTCCATCTCGAATCTAATAAATAACAACCTCTAGTTTATTTCCACTGAAATTTTATATTCAAAAAGGATTTTAAATTTAATTAAATTTTACTTAAGGGATGAGGTTGGTCGAGTATATACTGAACAGGCGACACGGGTTCAAGCCCGGCTCGCTGCAAATATTTGACCGGCTATAATCTGATCCCTTCACCAATTTACACACCCTCTTATACACACATATACGATATATACCCAGCAGCTACCTCAAGGCTCTTGAGCTCAGGGGATCTCCGTTCGATCAAAAATAAAATTGAAGATTATATTGAAAAAATAATTCAAGGGCCCCCGAAAGTCTTTAAACGGCACTAATACTCACACATAAAATAAAATAATATTATGGTATAGGAGCTGATTAAATGGGCTTTATTTCCAGATTGAAAAAAAAGAATATTTATTTGTTATTTAAAGTTAGTTTGTTTTTAATATGAGCTAAGCGAAAGTCATGAGGAGAGTATTAAACACGAAAACGTCCGGGCTGTAAGGTTACATCATTTATTTGCAGGGGAATGAGTAATAACAGCTAGGTTTTGATATATAAATAGGTTTATATTTTATTTATTTAAACCTTGGCCGAGTTAGAGAAGTTTAAATCTTGCTCGCGTTTTCTTTTTCGTATTTTTTTCCTCTTGGTCTTGGTCCCCCAAGAGAAATCGTTCCTCCATGTCACAGTCAGAGTACCAAAACGAAGAGGGTGAGCGTCGGAAAGGAGCGAGAGATCTTATTAGATTAAGCCACGTTTACAAGGTTGGGCGGCTGTCTTGTCTGTTTGCAAAGTCACCCCATATCTATATATATAAGTATATAGATATACCATATATCTATATATGAAAAGGAAGGTCGGACAGGCTTTTAAGGAAAGTAAAGAGTGAAGTAGGAGGTGAGCGGACATCCGAAGTCAAATGATGACCTCTCAAAGTAAAAAAAAAAAATCAAGAAAACCTCCCCTAGCACCCGGAAGCAATTTATAAATTAAAAAAATGCAACAGCTAGCAAGAGAAACCCACTGAATTGGAAGCTTCATCTTGTCAGAGTTCAACTGAATGCCATCCAATTAGACAAATACCTAGACAATGTATTATTCAATAGAATGTATAAATAAGTAAAATGAATATTACTGACTTTACTCATCCACACTTCATAGCTTTCACTGACCTACATTTTTATTACTAAACTAACATCAAATATAAATATTTCAAAATAATATTTTTATTTTACCAAACATTGTATATATTGTAATCGTAAAGAAATAATTGCTTTCCTATTTTTACTTTGTTATATCGAAATATTTCGAAAATAGCGTAGCCTATTTGTAGGTACCTCCTGGAGGCAGGAAGGCTTCATTCACTCTGGTAATGAATTCACTAGAGAATTATTTTTTGCTCAAAATGTCTAAAACATCGGGAAAAATCATTTTCTGTTTTCTGAGTGACTGTGTGCATCAATCTCAAGGGCCGCCCTTAGCTTTTGCGGGGTCCAGGACAAATCTGAAATTGCGGGGCGGTTTCTAAAAATAAACTATATATTAGTAAAAAACAAAACAAAAAAAAACTCGAAGTAAAATAATTAACGTTTTAAGGACCTGGGGCGGATGCCCGAGTTGTCAACCCTAGGGGGGGGGCTCTGAATTCTGATATCCACGATAGAACGATTAGTCTATGCTCGTTTAATTTCTTTGTGGAGCCAAAAATTTGATTATTTAGAACTTCGGGTTCAAAAATTCACAAAATATATATTTTTCTTAGGGTTCCGTTTAAAAAGTAAAAGGGAACCTAATAGTGGAGGACAAAGTCAATAATCTTTCTATCTTTTTTTTTTAACTTTACCATACAGGGTATGGTCAAGTATTGTAATCGTGCATGAAAAAAGTGTTTTTTTTCCTTTTTTTCAAAATATCTTAAAAACGGCTGAAACTATTTTGATTAAAAAAATTGAGCGAAACCATGGCATTTCTGTCTACAAAAAATCTCTAATAAGTGAACATCGAAAAAATTATATTTTTCTGAGATAATAATTGTTTTGTCAAAATGTCTGTTAGTCTGTCTGGTTGCCTGGTTGTCTGTGCGTTACCAAATTTTTGTGGACGAGCTAGCTCAAAAACTAGTGTGAATATCGAAACCAAATTTCACACGTAGTTTTGGTCCATTGAGATTAAGAGCTGATTAGATTTTGATGCATATCCACCCACAATTAAGGGGGGGGTGGAGGGGGGGATTAAAAATAAAAAATATAGGCTATTTAAGCAAACTCAACCAAATTTTATATACATAATCAATGGGACCCCAGAGTCTAAAAATGCAAAAGCTAACCGCCCAAAATGGGGAGAGGGGGGGTGTAGGGTCAAAAAATGAAAATATATGCTCTTGTAACAAACTCAACCAAATTTTGTATACATAATCAGTGGGCCCCCAGGAGTCTAAAAATGGAAAATCTAACCCTCCTCCCCTACATGATTATAAATAATTTTATTAAATATAAAATATAAGTGAGCGGCCAGGTTGTATGGTCAAGTAAAGTGGATGGCCACATCAGAACACGTCAGCTTATTTTTAATGGCTTTATAAAAATAATTTTCATTAATACCTGAAAATTTTCTATAAATATTTAATAAATAATTTGAAAAGGAAGTAATTATCTACTTATTTCACTTTTTCTGAGTTTTAGAGAATATTCTCTATTTCTATAACTTAAGAACCTTTAGAACTTCAAGAGCCATTGCAAATGGCCATTCCTAGAATAAGATAAATTAAGGAAATAATCTTTAATAGACTGAAACACTTGTAGACTTGTTTGAAACAGGTCTACACTTGTTTGACATTCTTGCAGTATCTTAGTTTTAAAGGAGTAGTTTAAAGGACGGTCGCGGCGCTAGGGTTGGGCGCAAGGGCGGATCCAGGAATTTTTATGGGGGGGAGTGGAGAATGTATTTTTAAGAGTGGGGGGAGGAGAATGTATTAAGGTGACTGCGGGAGGATATACTTTTATCTTTGCAAGGAAGTGTGTCGTGATCGAATTGTCTCGTTGGGGGAGGGGTGGGGTCGGAGACGCCGCCCCCCCTCACATATAAGTTATAGAACTTTATTTTAAAATTAAAAAAAAAAACAGTTTTTTTTTTTAAGCAAATCTTGCCAGGCACGGGCTCATGGGTGGGCAACCCCTGGATCCAATTTTTGGTTGGGCGGAGATGTGGCGGACCACCCAACTCAACGCCTGCCCGGTATAAAATTACTCTCGCCCAAGCGTCCGGCCAACCTACTAAAATAAGCAATTGATCAAAAAAATATTAAAAAAACCCATTTGATAAAATTATTTAAGGACCAAACTGTCACAAGAGATGAGGCTCACAAATTTGAGAATTTTTTACATTTGAAAACAATATTATAAAAGAATTGAGCTTAGTTGTAGTTGTAAATTCTTTTGCCACTAAACATAAAAATAGAAAAATAGTGCTTTTTTAATGATTAAAAAAGTAAAACGTCATCCTATAATAGTGTGGGTATAATAGTGTGGGTATAAAGTCAAACTCTCTATCTTTTCTCTCTTTTTTTTTGTTAATGCTATCGAATGCAAGAAGGGTGCATCAGTAAAATGCAGCCCCTATGGATCTCGAAAGACCCTTGCATTACTGAAGAGAAGGGAAAGTTGATCAAGTGAATGGGTGAAGCCATAGGTGTTTGTGCACTCGGGTTTTGAAGGTTTAAAGATTATAATTTTTGGGAAAGATGGAGGCCGGGAGAGAGTTCCAGTTCTTTGAAGTCATGGGGCAATGAAGTGGGGAATGAAGTGGGGAATGAAGTGGTTCGGAACTTTTCCAATTTAACCGAGAAAGAATGTTGAGAATCGGCAAAAGGCGTCCTACCCTCTGCCTATCAAACCTTCGGTCAGAACATTGTAGCTCATAAAGTAAACCAAATAGAAACTTAAAATTTACAAATTATATATGTTATTTTTCTTCGAAATCAAAAATCGTAAAAATCCAATTCGAATGATTATTTTGAGAAGCGACAAATTTTTCGTGGAGTTCTAAATTATATATCATGGAGTGTAAAATACTGTAAATAGAATAAAACTTAATTTTTTAACATTTATTTAGCTTAGAGAACGCCAATTTGCCTATTTTTGAGTGATTTTTGTACCAACCTATTACTTTCACTAAAGTATTAAAAGTAATAAAATTATGAAAATTTTCCTAAAATTAGTTCATTATTATCTTATGAGCGACAAATAAGAACAAATTTGATATCTTAATTATAAAACTATTTCATCTCTCAGATAGATAATATAAGCTTCGAGCTTATAAATTTAAATTATTTTTCTTTGAACCTGATCAAAAAGATGAATTCTAATAATTTTTTTCATCCGATAAATGTCCAACTTAGTTTCAAATGAATGAATGTCTTAGCTGTCCCCTTTATCTAACTTGGATCAAATATTTTTCCCATCTCAAGAATTAATTTTCTATATTATGACATTTCGCCTCTTGGCATTCTATTTGAATGCATTAATTTAATTAAATCACCTCCTGGAAAAAATTTTCCCAGATACAGTTCAACTTTAGATTAAAGTTAAATGAATATAAACAAGACGCCAAGTTTCTAGTTTAATTATTTGTTTCGAAGAAGAGAAAATGGATTTTGTTACTACACATAACACTCGGGTTTGGTTCTGAATGCAATATCACTCACGCATTTCCACTACACGAATGCAAAAAGAGCTTATGGCATTATGATTAAAGATACACAGACTTTGGATTAGATGAATATATTTATCTTTCAGGCCCAAATCTTATAGGAACATTTATGCAGACGATACGATCTTAAGTTGAGTAAAGCATTAATTCTTATTCTATGAGATTCCATATATATAAATATATACCTATACGATCAGAATCCTATTAATCTCAATTCGCTGTCCTTTTGTCTTTCAATCAGAGTCAAATATTTAGTAATATATTTGTTACAGATAACAACATACCAAATATAATATGTATGTATATAATTTATTTGTTTGAGACTATAGTTTCGAAGGTTTGATCTTCATCATGACTTTTCAATTAGAAATATTTTATCTGTTATTTCTCATTGGGTCAATTACCCGATTGGAAATGGAAAAAAAAAAATTGTTTTGTTGTTGTATAATCGAAATGAAAAATATAACCGGAATCAAAAACAAGGACGTGAAGCCAGATAATATTTTTCTTCATTGCAATTTTAAAATAATTCTAATAAATAAAACAAATTTAAGAGGATAATATCTAATAATGTATTGATTGAAGTTAAAATTAAAATTTAATTACCATTAAGAAATTAAATGATATGATATAGGGATGAGATAAAAAGTTATTGAGGAAATAATATTACAATAAAGCTGGACTCAGTAATGGAGAGTTTAAGCAAATAAAATCATCAAGAGAGTAGAATATTGTTATTTGAAATGGCCAAGGCCTGTAAACAATTGTAGTGCTTTTGTATTAATAATATTAAATAACTAGAGCCGGTATAAGTACCTTAGAGATAGCAAGTTTGAAAGATTCAATATTATTACTAACGCTCACCATTCAATTATAGTGAAAGCCAAACAACACAAGTTACACTCTAATTAGCTAAACCTAATTAGGCGATGTATTGTTTAGTTTAATTAAATTAAAGATGTAATAGTTTGGTGTTTCCTTTCTCTCTTCAAGGCCTATTACTTATGTGACCCTTTGGTTATTATAATATCATCAAAGGACTGCTATCAATATTATCAAATAGCACTTAGCTAGCTTACTCAATGGTATAACATTTGATTCCGAGTCAAAACCAGCCACTTTACTCTATTATCATTACAATAATAGAAATTACAACCATTTACTAAATTATATAAATAAAACAAATAGGCAAAAATAAGCCATCCAAATACTAAGTGGACTCGGATATAGAGGATTATCACTTCCGAAATATTAAAATGAAAGTTTTTGCCGAGAGTAGCAGAATTTTTATATATTGAAGGAGACAATAGAGTGTGTCTTCTGCTGGAATTATAAATTTTATTTATAACGAGACCGTAGTTTCGAGGGCTTTGCCCTCTTCATCAGTCTATTACAATGGATTCACAGGAATTAATTTATGAATTGTCTCCTTCACTTCCGAAAAGGATATCAAAGTTTTTCTTATTAATTTGTCGATGATTATTTTAACTCATAAAGAGAAACAAAGAGGTTGACTTCTGCTAAATATAGATATGTAGGTATATATATATATATTATTTATTTGTTTGAGACTATAGTTTCGAAGGCTTGGCCTTCATCATCAGTCTTTTTTAAATTATAAATATTATTTTTCATGGCGTCAGTATCGCGTGGATATTGAAAATGTATTTGGATCAAGCAGAGGACAACCTCTTTGTTTCTCTTTGTGATTCAACAACAACTCTGCTATTCTCGGCAAAATAAAAACTTTTCAATTATTTTAACTGCTGAAAAATCACGATGATAGTATCTATAGTAGAGGGAAAGGGCGAAAACTTTTGGTACATAGGTCTATTGTTGAAATATCTCCGGGGAGTTTTTTCATTTTTTCAAAACTTGACCCCTGAACCAAAAAATAGGGAAATTTTTATTTTGGTGTCTTATACACAAAAAATGATATGTTCTTCAAGTTATTATGCTGATATTTGGGGTGTATAGGTGTCTTTTTTCAAATTACTGAAAAACAGTATCTGGGGCAGAGGGTTGGTGGGGTGCTGAGTGATCAGAGATGAACTAGGGAAAAAGTTTCAGAGAGCGGGGATAGTTAGCCGGTCGACTTTACAATTCTGACCAAAAAGAAAAATAATGGTTTGAGACTTCTCAGTGATAAGATGACGAGGCAGTAAGTGAAGCCCATAAAAAATAATTATAGTTGCGATGATACAATAAAAGTTAAACCAGGCCAACAATTCAGGCAAAATATCTTGAGAAAGGGAGCAAGAGAGTCACAAGGGAGAATTGTTCAAGAATGTATTTCAACTTGTTTGACATTTACACCCAGAAGAAATTATTTTCCATTTACGCCTTGAAAATTTACCAAAACGAAAAAAGTAAAAAAACAACTTAAAGCTATCCCTTTGATATAAAGGATTAATCATTAATTTGACACATTTCCGATTTCTCTGCCGCTGCCGCTCACTTTCCTCTAATGCCCAAACCTCTTAAAAACAAATTTAACCTAGATTTCGTTTCGAACTTTTTTTATTTCTTTTCCAATGAATTAATTTTTCCATTAAGTGGGAGAAAGTAGAGAGGGGGTGGGCGTGGGTGGAGCGGTGAATCAATCATGAATTTTTATTTAATACCGTTAGCAACAATTATATAGGTATGTATAAGAAAAACTTTTTTTTGGCCCTGTTGAGCCAAGAACATGGATTTCAAAAGTATTACAGTCGACTCTCGATAATTCAAAATCCAAGGGACTACAAGAAAAATTCAAATTATTGAGACTTCCAATTATCAAGAAGTTTGAATTATCAAGAGGAAAGAAATTTTTTTTAATAATTAAGAGTTTTTATTATATTTTTGAAAATATGTATGAGCTTATATAGATTGTATATATAGCCTCAAATAAAAAAGTAAAAATAATGAAAACGACAAAAAAGAACAAAAAAATTACACATGTATTAACATTGCAATAGATAAAAACATTCTTAATTTAAAAGAACAGTTTTTTGCTATGAAAAATTCTAATCATAAATAGAACGTTCCCTCCCCTTTTGTTACGAAAAGGATTTCGAGTTATTGAGCGTATTAAAATACAAAGCGTTTTTTCGATTTACCGAAGTTAACAGCTGAAGAGTTCGAATTGTCCAAAAATTCGAATTATTGAGAGTCGACTGTATATAGTGTCGTTCTTAAGAGAGAATCAAAGAGGGTGTCTACTGTTTCAAATAAATATACCTACAGATACACACATATATTATAACTAAATTAATTTATCAAAATATAAAAAAATTTCCCAAAACTCTTCTATAAAATAAGGCCATGTTTGATTAAATAAATCGCTCTAAGTAATTGAATGTACTACCAAGATAACTTCCTCAATAGTAATTAATTCGAGAAAAAAGTACATGCAATTAAAACGCCTATGCATTCTATTTTACATGTTGATCTACAAACTTTTGGATTCTACATGTTTAGTTAAAATTATTTTCCTGAAACTTGGCTGTTAGAGATTTTAATTTACCTATGTCACAAATTTACCTACTTTACCCTAATATTATAATGCATAATAGGCAAGTTTCAGGAAAAACCGAAGAAAGAAATATGTGAACTCGTTTATTCCTATGATTTCTAGAGACTAGAAGAATTCCCTGGTTGCCTCCATTATTTCCAGGAGATTCAATCTGCAATCATTCAAGACGAGTATCCAACGAAATCTTTGATTCCAATCCTCCATCCCTTCAAATTCCTTCCTGTCTTTTTTACGATTTATGACCTATAAAATCGCGCCTTTTCTTTTAAAAAAATAAAATAAAAACTGAATTCCTTCCGACTACTGCAAGTTAAAAAGTAATAATGTGAATATGTCTCTTTCTACAGACGAAATATATTTATATTAAATCGGGCAAAGACAAGTAGACTTGTTAGTTAGTGCAGATTGAAGGGGAGGTTTAATCTATATAATTAAATGAAAAGACTAAAGATAAAAGAAATGTATAAACATTTTGAGCCATTAATTTCTTTCATGAAATGAACTGTCAGGGGGAGGCGTTGTACGAATACCAGAAGAGTATTTGGACACTGATGAAAATTTAAATGTTTCACGAGTTATATACGCTACACACGCAACGTTCAACTAGAAATATAATATTCATTATTTCTTTATCAGGGGTGTCAGTAGTTAATCCGTCTATTATTTAGAAATTATGACTTCCGAGTGTTAAAGAAATTTTTTGTTTTACATACATTCTCAATAAACGGACGAATGAATTTAGTTTACACAAAGGGGTTTTATTTTTTGAGAATAGTGATGTAACAAGGCTATAAGTTATGATTTACTATAGCGCAGTGAAAAGGGGAAGAAATTTCGAGGTTTATGTCAGAGTCGACGCCACCTGTGGATATTTGTTGGTTGTATGTTACAGCAAAGGCGTATCCAGAGAAAATTTCAGGGTGGGTTACCCACCGAGGGGTTAAGGGAGTATGGATATACTCCTAGAAGTAGGAGACTTGACCTCCTAGATCTCCAGATTGCTTTTTTTATCAGAGTACTTTTTTATTAACTTTTTATTGAACGTTTCATTATATGTTGTAAAACTTTGATTTTTACCTCAATATTTCAGAGGCGTTCTAACACCCTAACCCACCCTGGCTACACTTTTCTGTTACAAGAAAGGTGGAGGTTAGAAATAAGTTCCACACTTTATAAAAGTCATAGAGGTCCTTTCATAAATTACGTCACACAGTAAGAGGGGAGGTGGCATCTCAGATTTGTGACAAAATGTGACAGGGGGCTCGGGGATCTTAAAAATTGTGATGTCACAAAAGTCAAATTAAATTTTTTTAAAAATTTTTAAATGTATTTTTTAGATTTTAGATTATTATTTATTATTCCAACCAGAAAATAATTCTAGACAAAAAATTATAATCAAAAACACTTAAACTTTCTACAATTGTTAAATTATAGCGTATAAAAGTGATAGTGGGACGTCCCAATACAGGGGGGCTCAATGAGAATGTGACAGAATGTGACAGAGGGGGAAGGGGTATAAAAATCTTTAAATTCGTGTGACGTAATTTATGGACGGCCCCTAGGAATAAACGAGTTGGAGAATTCTTTTGCTCGATCTGTTTTCAAACTTATCTTGAAATATTGTGGAAATCGCGTATTTTGTTCAAATTAGGTTTTAGAAGACTTTAGAACAAATGTCATGGTAGTGTCTTTAATAAGGGTAAAGCGGGGACACGGTTCTACGATGATGCAGAGAATCGAGAGAGCTAGATAAATAATACTAGATCTCATATTAGCTTCTGTTTTGCACTTTCCTTTTAACAACTATTGTTTATACTTACAAGTACGAGGAGTCAGGAGCATGATAACGTCACCCCAGATTAATTTTTTTTTACAACCATGCGCAAATTTCTTGATTATTTATTTTGTAATGCATTATTTTACCAAATCTTATGTTGTTAGATTGATAAGCAATTTCACTTAAGCTAGATTCAAGGATCTATAGAGCCCGAAATTTTTTGTATCTGCTCATGTATCTTGTATATAGATATTTTGAAAATAATGTATCTCGATAGACTTAGCATAATTTTTTTTCTCAAACAGGGACAATTTCGAGAGTTAATTCGAAATAAAAAACAGCAAATTATATTTATTGATTTTACAAAGAGGGAACTATATTGAGCAAAGTATTTATAATTCAAAAAGTTAGTCTTTTTTTTGTGAAGTGGTTAATTATCAAAGAAAAATAATTAAGTAGTACTTAATGATTTTTAATTACTCTTAACTGAGATAAACTATTAATATATAGTATTACTAGCATGAACTCAGGTTGAAAATTACTTTCCTCCTAGACGGCCCTAGTATTAAATCACGCATAAAAATAAATATTTGCTCATTTTGCTTTAAAATGTGTAAAACGCGGAGAAAAATATTTTCAATTATGATTTTTTCTCTTTGTGTGTCTGAATTCCGATACCCACGATAACCCAAGAACGGAAAGTCAAAAAGTTTGTTTCTATTAATACATAGTAGGTACTGATTAGATTTTGGACTATCTATTCAAACGGCAGAAAATATTTTTTTGAATTGTTCTATTGAGATTACGTTATAGCCATAAATGAGCAATTTATTTTTAAGTTTATTAATAACGAGCTGACGCCCGGGCCTTCGGCCCGGGGTCACCTAGCCCCTGGCAAAGAGCGTCTCGTTTTATGGTTAAAATTTATATAGATAATTATATATTGCTTACATGTCAAAATTGATTTGATCAAAAATTTAAATATATTTATTTAAAAAATAATAATAGTTTTGAAAATAAATTCAAAATGCGAATAATTAAAGAATAGGTATTAAAACAGTAAATAAATTATATATTACTTGTCAAAATTGTTCCCTCAACCAAAAATAATATTGACAGTTGAAAGATTTCCAAAACTTATCGGCCATCTTGTTTGTTGGCTTTTACCCCCAAAGAGGCGCTGGTGTTGTTTCCTCGAACAAATATTTTTACATGCCACAGTTGTGATATCTATAAAAACACTATATATAAAAACACTTGTGTATTTGAATGGAATGTTTTGTGAAAATTTCAAAGAAATCGGTGAAGAACTTTCGAAGATCCTTCAACGTATCACTTAAGCGTAACAGTACATTTTTATTTATATAAAATACTAGAGCAGCTCTAGTGTGACGAGTTTTGAAAAAGTTTTCACTTTTTTATTATTTAATGTGCGGGTGTCCTGTTCTTTCATTAGAATCTGATCGATGAAAATATCTACAAAAAGCCCGAATATAATGATTTCTCTTTCTAGCTAAGGTGTATTGTAAGGATGCCTAATACAAGTTCAATACTGTTTCAGACAATTAGAGATTAAATTTCCTAATTTCTATTATTCTAGGAATGGCCTTTTGCACTCGGCCAAAACGATACTCAATATATAGAGAAAGAATATTCAATTGGACTTCACTAAAATTCAGTCAAATATGTTCAAAATAAATTATTTGTTGTGGCTCTTTAGCAAGCGTACCTAATCTTGAAAGTTTTTACTTTTTCTTCTACTTCTTTGTATTTTTAATCTCGTTGAGAAATCTACTAAAATTTTGTTCACAATTAACTTTGCAGTGGCAACATTTAAATGACAAACTGACCGGGACACCTGAACCATACCTGCAAACCGGAACAGTCCCTGTCAAACCGAGACATATATGGTAAGCCTATCTACATCTAGATGTTTCGGAAAAATTTCTTACTGTATCTATTTATATTTCCACAAGAGCATTTGTATCTGTATCTAGAATCTTTTAAAAATCTTTAACTTTTAACAACACATCCTATCTGTATGCATTTATAATATAATATTATATAGATGTTTGATTTTAGGTATTATCCATATAAAATAAAATTGGATTCTTTTGATCGGTTATCGGAAAATAATAGAGAGAAAAATTCCGATAAAAGGCTCAGGATTGAATTGTTTTGGTTAAACCCCCAAAGTATAATTTACCCTTCCCCTTCCCTCTAGCCCGCTAAAGTGACTTTGAAATAAACCGACGATAATGAAAAATAATTCACTTAACAAATCCATCTGTGAATTGGCGAATGAGAGATAAAGTAACTTTATTCAAACTAATACGGAACGGGCTGAAAGGGAAGGGCATTTGGAGAGGAGGGGGTGTTTACACTCGCTCGGCCTTAACCAACAAATGGATATTATAATGTAATTATATTTGAATTTTGAGGATATCTAATATAAATTATACTATATATGAAATAATTAATGTACAAAGCTTTTGGTACACATAATGTTTGCTAGTAGATTTATATTTGACTTTGAATTCTAGTTTCTAGAGAGAGCTTTATCGTCTAAAATGGATTCACATTATACTAGTATACCTACGTTATATCATAATATTAATATAAGATCAATAAAATTATATTTTAAAATTTTATACACCAACAAATTTTTGATAATAAAATATAATTTTTCTCGAGAAAAGCGAACTAAAACACAATGAATTTCTAGCACAATGCTTAAAAAATAAAGATGTGATTTTTAACATGTCGCTATTTTGAATTTTTTGAGTTTTACTTTACCTAGTATGGTAAATATTGTAGTGCAGAAAAAAAATGATCAAATCTTATATACCTCGACTCTTTGTTTGTGGTAAAGGTTCGGAACATGTTCGGGATTTTTCCGTAAAGAGATATCAACGGTAAAAATTGTATCCCTCAGAAACATTAAAAAAATTTGTGGTTGATATCTCTGCAATGGGGTTAGGGAGGGTATGTGGTTGGAGGGGTAAGGAAATTAACCTCTAAATTCGATTCTTTGTTCAACAATGTGCGAAAATGGGTTGTTACCATTTTATCTCTTTACGAAAAAATCTCCGAACGTGTTCCGAACCTCTACCACAAACAAAGCGTCGAGCTATATACTAAAGATTTGTTCAATTTTTTTTGCAAATATTAATTTTTAAATTTTGGTTCTAGCTGCCCGTCATGTTGTGTTTTATCAGAATATGGCGTTTAGAATCGATCACTTGATCCGTTCGGCTACCGGCTCCCCATATACTTTAATTAGTGGGTGTATATGTTGCAGTAAAAACCCGTTTTTTTAATAAGAACGAGTTCTTACTAATTAAATCGCGTTTCACTGAATACCTTTGTGGCAACTAGAATTTACGTTGATTGAGTTTGGTTCAAAGGTCTAGAATCTTCATTTTTGACGTTCCTCCTCATTTAGTGTGTTTATTTTCAAAAATTTTTAAACAAAAATGTCAAAAATCAAAGTTGTTCGTTTAAAATTTTCCCAAATGAGGCGGAAGGTAAAAAATGAAGATTCTAGACATTTGAACCAAACTCAACCAACATCAGTAAATTCTAGTTGCCACAAAGGTATACAGTGAAACGCGTTTTAACTAGTAAGAACCCGTTCTTACTAAAAACGGGGTTTTGCTGCAACATGGTATAACTACATTGACTAAGTTAACTCTTTAACAGTAAAATACATAATAATATATTTCCATCATTTTAATTCATGTGGGCTTGTGTTCCCCTTCAAATGAAAATCCTATATACTTAACTTATAAAGTTTAATAAAATCATTTCTGAGTCTGACATAATGTATTTTTTGTCCCGTCTAAAGCTTTCGCGTATTTAAATGAGCCTGTTCAAAGTGTGACGCAGGAGTTCTTGTAGCTATGGAGCCCTCTCTTGGGCTTCTGATAATTACGTGACCACAAGGCGCCGTCAACAGTTTTTGCTCTGAGGAACACAAAAACCGATCTTTCCCTGCTGAGGATATTTAATCGCCCGTTGGTTGGTCCAAATGACACAATCCGAAAAGATATATGAGTTCACCCTTTCTCTCTCTCTCTCTCTTGTAAGCTTTCGCCGAACTCGAATGTCTATGCAGGAATTATAATTATATATTATTCACCAACTATATAATGAAATAAATCAGCTCTCCTTTTGCATAACCGGTAAGTGAATACAAAACGAGGTTCTTTATTGGATTCTATGAATATCCATCCCCCTTTCTCAATTAAATTTTCCAATGGGCCACTTATATTAATTTCGCCGTTATCTGATATACCCACAAGGGCAAGGTTTAATAATCACTTTGCTGAAATCAAGAAGGAAAAGCAAAAAATAAAATAAAATTATTAATGTGATAGCTGTTTTTTGTTTAGACTACTTTTAGGACGAATATAAATTCTAACCATCCGTAAATAAAAAATTGGATAAAAAATACTTGGTAGGTTTCACATTTAGATATAAAAATTAAACGAATTTATTTTTGGAGAGACCTTAATCTTCAAAAATAAATTCGTTTTATTTTTATATCTTAATGTGAAACCTACCAAGTATTTTTTATCCAATAATTTAAAAAAATGTTTCACCAAGTACCAACGCCAAATTCCTTAAAAACTATTAAAAGATTGGAGGCAAAAGTGAAAACATTTTAAAGACTCGGTACGCTTTCTGCTACTTTAGCTGATTCGGCATTATTTTTTTCTAACAGAAAATCAATGAGGATGTCCCCCGTTTGATGTAAATAAAATACATGGTATATATATTGTAAGAGACTATAGTTTCAAAAAATTGTCCTTAATCTTAATCTTTTTAATTAGGAATATTTTTCCGTTCTTTCTCCTATACCTATATGGTATGTGTATTTATATCACAGTTTACCTAGGCATGTTCAAGTTCTAAGACTAGTTTGAATCAACCACCTGCCTCTACTTTCTACACTACCCCATGCAAACTCTCACTTTTTTTAAAGTTCCATATTCCATTTCCATTTCCCCTCGGGCAGCTTCCTCACGGAAATCAGAACGAAACCGTCAGAAAATTTTACCTGAAAGGAAATCTTTTTGAGTTTAAGTACTCCTCATATAACTACTCGATTTTTTCTGATTTTATTTATTTTTCATTTATTATATAAGTTCTAAATCTAGAAAATCTAAAATCTCATCTAATCTTCTTATTAATTGTTTATTTATTTTTTATAAAAATTTCGCCAGCTTTCATTTAAGGGGCCGACCTTAAATTACGCCACACCTTAAGGGGGGAGCGGGCATCTCAGATTTGTGACAAGGGAGCCCGGGGATCTTAAAAATTGTGATTCAAATAATTTTTGTAGATTTCAGGCTAGTCAATATTATTCCAACCTGATAATGATGGGAAAATAAAAAATTTATATAATTATTATTAAATTATATGGTATAAAAGTGATAGTGTGGCGTCACAATACAAGGGGGCTCAATGAAAATGGGACAGAATGGGACACAGAGGGAGGGGGCTAGAAAAATATTGAAATCGTTGTGATGTAATTTATGGACGTTCCCTAAGGAATAGACATTCTATTGCCTTTTGAAGTTTGGCGAAATTCAAAATTCTAAAAGGTTACCAATTTCTAATTAATCTAGGGTAGATTGGGGTGAGACGCCGTATTGTATAAGATGCCGAATCACGTGGTTCACCCACGCCCATGCGGTAAAACAGCTAACCAGTAAGTTGGAATGAAGGCGTTTGCCCAGTGAGAGTATACAAATAGTTTTTGTTGATTAATCATAGTTTTAAGTGGTGTTTTTAAATAATTTTGTCATCCCGATCTGGAAAGTACCCGAAATTATATCGAAACATACTTTACTTAGTCATATTAGCCGTAGTTTTGAAAGAAGAGAAATAACTCGAGTAGTTGTAGTGAGTTTGAAGTGTGGGCTTTTAGTCCAAGAGCTGGTGACACATTTTTGAGTACGGATTTGACCCAACTAGAAATAATGCGTAATAGTACCGTCTATGATAGTTGTACAAGGAATGGCCAGTCTGGCTGGTCTAAGCAGGTGGACCAGGTACTGCGCATGGTGTGAGTGCGGTAAAAAATACATATGTGTTAAAAAATATTTTTGACCCACAATGAAATTATAAAAATTATAATTTATAGTCAATTATAAACATAATATATTACCTCCAGACCATTTGAGTGGAGGGACGTGGAACCAGACCACCTAAAGTGTATTTTTACAACATAACAACAAAAAATAGCATGGTACTATTACGCATTATTTCTAGTTGGGTCAAATCCGTACTCAAAAATGTGTCACCCGCTCTTGGACTATTTCTATTAGTCGCGTAATGACCCCCGCCTGCCAATGTTGCGCGGTTCTAAGCGGGCCGGCGTCTTGTCCAATGCTTTGGGGGAAGACGAGGAACATTTATTGGGGAAAGATGCCGTAGTTTTCGCGTTGGTGTAAGATGTTGGTTTGTATTACGATACATTTAAAATTAATTTTTGAAAACTATTTCGATGGTTTCTTTCCACAAATGCCGCGGACATAATAAGAAAGTCTAATCGAGGATCATGGAACAAAAATGACCTCCAAAAAGCTTTCAAAAGAGGAAATATTACTTAAAAGAAAAATATAACATAAAAAAATAAAATAAGAAGTAATGTTATTACATTTTAATAAACTGGAATTGATTTAATAATACTTTGCATTGATTCCCCATAAGGCATCTTACTACAAATGTATCGGTCATCTTATCCCAGGATTGAGGTAAGATGCCGAAATGCAAATGTTTACAAATTTTTATTTTACATAAAAAATATTTTTTCAAAGGGAAACTTTTTACTAATCTCAAAAATACATATATTGTTGATAAAATGGTTGGTTAAAAATAAAACCAATGTGCTATTTTATATAAAATAAAGTTAAAAACTAGGGCGTCTTCCCCCAGTCTACTATATATGTTAGAGCTATGTTTTTAAATTTAAAATCACTAGACCCGGAAAATTTTATAAATAAAGATCTAAATAGGAGGAAAGTATTTTAGCGTGTTATATATTATGTATAGCGTATGTCAGATGGATACAACACACATTTTAGCCATTGGACCTGATTGATTTTTGGCATTTGAGTTCAATTCTTGAGGGGATGAATACAACCCCGCTTAGATAAAATAAAAATGGTCTGTAATAAAATAACGTTGACAATCTCTACTGATTTTCTTTATAAATATTATTATTATTATTATATTTGATTTACACTTAAGAATAAAATAATGTAAGAATTATTAATAGTTCTGTCTTTTTGTATCCATATGATAATTAAAACGAAGCCTGCCTGCCACGAGGCCCTAGTATTAAATTCACGCATGATTTGCACCGTCTTTATAACCTATAGGTTTGTTTCTTCCAGAACGTCATACCATCTCTTCTTGGGACGACCTCTACTTCTTGTTCCAACCGGCTTGTTTGTAATCACTTTCTTTACCAGTCGGTATTCTGGCATTCTTCTCACATGCGCATACCATTCCGCTCTTCTTTTAACCCATTCGCCCACCTTTTGTATTCCACATTTTTCTCTAATATCTTCACTCTTCATCCTATCGAGCCTGGTCACGTTCATTATCCTTCGTAATGTCTTCATTTCAGTCGTTTCCAATAATTGAGAAGTTTTTGCAGTGTCGGGTCTTGTCTCTGCTGCGTAAGTTAATATTGGACATACTACGGTTTTGTAGACTCGTACCTTGGCCTCCGTTCTTAAATATTGATTTGACCAGAACGCATTGTTAAGGCAACCCGATATTTTTGAGGCTCTTATTGCCTGATGTCTTACCTCTGTTTCTAGGTCTTGATGAGAGGTCTTTTGGATTCCAAGGTATGTGAAGGACATGACTTTTTCGACAATCGTATCGTACAGTTGTAGTTTACATCGGAGTGGTGATTTAGAGATTGTCAGTGTTTTGGTCTTCTTGGTTGACAGGGTGAGACCGAATTTATGCGCAACACAGTTAAATTTATAAAGGAGGCGCTGGAGGGAATCTTCATCTTCTGCAACGAGTGCTGCATCGTCTGCGTAGCAAACGCATGTTATATTCTCGTCCCCGTCGTTTTGGAAGCGAAGAAATGAAAAAATTTCGGGCTCCTAAGCTTTAGAACTTAACGCTAAAAATAAAGAAAACAATTTTTGGAGTGATTTTATTGATATTTTACGACGATATCATATATATAGGCATAAATAAATCCCTTATAATTAAGTTTATTATTTATTACTAGGGTGCCGGTTCTAGCCTGAAAGGGTAACAATTCTTGAAAAAGATTTAACTTTTTCCTCTAATTTATTCTTAAATTTTTCAAAGAAGACATCTAAGTGTTTAGATACATACTAAACACATCCCTTTTGATTATTACTACTAAAAATAAATCCATATTTTATCCTATTTTCCATAATATTAATCCTTTGTAAATACTGTATATACGTATATATATATATTATTTATTTCGACAAGCCGATTGGGAAATAAGCATAACTCGGGGATTAGAGGAAAGTGTAATAAATTTGTTAATCCAATATGTTTGCTGAAAATTTCAGCCAACCAACATAAATAATCAATTAATAAATATATATTCACAAGTTTTCTCTATCTCTCTTCTTATATCATTCGAGGGACTTATTTCTAAGCTTCGTATTTTTTCACTTGTTTATAGATGAAAATTTAGTAGGCCTAAATGCCAAATCACTTAAATTTGCAAAAATCATTGATTCATTGAAAATTCACATTCATTATTACATTTAATCCTCTAATAAATTGCTGGTTGCAATTTCAGATAGCAACACTATTTAGGCGATGCTAAGTGTAAATTCCCATCCTGATTAATTTTGCACTTGTGGATATTCCCCAATCAACTCATCTCTGTTTGCCTCTACCCTGAAAACATATGGCCAATCGATATTTATCATAGCCTATTCCTATAATGAGCGTCATAATGAACCTTCTACAAATTTAATCATCTCGTTTGGTTACATTTTAGTTTGCTCTGGATATTTATTCAAGAATATTTTCATTTTTTGGATTTATTTATTTATTAGTACCTATTTTTGGAAAATCAAGATTAAAAAAAAAAAAATCAGTTTAAAAAATGCGCTCTCTAACAAGGGACAAATTTCCATTATGAAATGCATTTTGTTGTAATTGAAACTCGTCGAAACGAGAAAACATCAATGGGACATATATATCCCATATGCGTTAAAGGGTTAAAAGGGGAAAGAAAAAGATGGTTACAACCGAGGGGTGAACCGCGATCGGAATTAGGTGTACACGTCTTTGGAATTATGTGGAATTATTTTGGAATTCCTTAGATAATGCCATCATCTATTGTCTTCCACTTGAAAATGAAAGTAGAAATATAAGTAGCTGTATACCATATTATGTCGCAGTTCACCCCTCGATTACAACCGTCGTTCGTTAACCCTTTTCAATCATAAAGAAGGAGAGAAGATTCTCCAAAACGATGATTTTTAAGGGACTTAAAATGATGTCCTAATAAAAAACTTTTTTATTCTGAATATGTAGTTTTCGATATCTACGGGCTGCATTTCCATCATATCTACATTGAATTCTATCAAAAGAAAATACTTTTAATTTATTAGATAAAAATATGGCCTCTTAATATAACGTACAAATTTCCATTATGGAATGCATTTTGTTGTAATTGAAATTTGTCGCTTGTATTAAGAGACCATATTTTTATCTAATAAATTAAAAGTATTCTCTTTTGATAGAATTCAATGGAGAAATGATGGAAATGCAGCCCATAGATAACGAAAACTACATTTTCAGAATAAAACAGTTTTTTTATTAGGACATCATTTGAATTCCCTTAAAAATCATCGTTTTGGAGAATCGTCTCTCCTTCTTTATTGAAAAGAGTTAAAGAACGAAGGTTGTAAGCCAGGGGTGAACCGAGGCCTAATATGATGTACACCTACTTCCACTTCTACTTTCATTTCCAAGTAGAAGACAATAGATGATGGGGCATTATATAAGGAATTCCAAAATAATTCCACATAATTCCAAAGAAGTGTACACCTAATTCCAATCGCGGTTCACCCCTCGGTTGTACCATCTCTTTCTTTCTTCTTTTAACCCTTTAACGCATAAGGGATATATTTGTCCTTTTTCTGGTTTATTTAATTAAATAATATACACCGTTCTTCAAAAAAAGTGTAACACCTGAAAAATTCGGATTTTTTCAAAGAAATGTCAAAATTTATATTTTTTACTTAAACTTTTAATACATTGTATACATGTAGAGTTATTTTTAAACATCACAATGAATAAAATGTTTTAAAGTTATTTTTTTTTTTGAGATAATTTAAAGTTAATTAAAAAAATCCGAATTTTTCAAGTGTTCCACTTTTTTTGAACCGCAGATTATTTCCTGTCTTAAAATATTTATATTTATAATATATAAATATTTATTTTATTTTTCAAATGTTGGTCTCCATCATCAAGCAATTTATTTAGTTCTTTTAACTTATTATTTATTATAATTGTGGCAATCTTTCCATTACTACTTCACAATTTTGACCATGTTTTATCTTTTAGCCTAGTTAATTTTTGAGTATATTAACATATCAACATTCCCAAAAGATAATAAAATTCTTCAAAATCAACTTGAGATATATCCCGTATAGCACAGAGGCCAAAATAAAACCCAAATGCAACTTTTTTGATTGGTTGAATTATAGTCATTATATAGTTTTATTTAGGTTGATTTACGGTTTCAAAACGGTAGTTATGTCTCGTTTTTTCCGTTTTGCAACTGTGTTGTATTATCGTTAAATTATAGTCGCAATGATTATAAAGCAACCGTTACAAAAAGGTCGCCAACATTTTTGTCACCGATTTGCAACTGTTTATTTATAATTTTATATTTCTTTGATTTGATTAATACTATATAATGAATAATTACACAATTCTTTAATAATATACAATAATCAACATTATATTATATTATATTATTGTTCTTTATTAAAGAATTGTGTAATTATTCATTATATTAATCAAATCAAAGAAATATAAAATTATAAATAAACAGTTGCAAATCGGTGACAAAAATGTTGGCGACAACCTTTTTGTAACTGTTACTTTATAATCATTGCGACTATAATTTAAGGATAATACAACATAGTTGCAAAACGGAAAAAAATGAGACATAGCTACCGTTTTGAAACCGTAATTCAACCAATCAAAAAAGTTGCATTTGGGTTTTATTTTGGTCTCTATGCTATACGGGATTTATCATTGTATCCCTCAAAGCTGCTGTCCCTTAAAAGCTATTTAGTTCTTCATGTTTCTCTGAAAACATAATGACATCAGAACTAACTTCCTATGATCTTTTGTTCTCAAGTTATCCTGGGGATCAAAAACCAGACAACTAGATAAAATATGTATGTGTGAAAATGATTTTCTCATTTTTATTAGAGGTAATTTCATCTCAACAACTATCCGTTTTATTTCCTATTTTCAAAATATTTTTTTCTTTATACCTACATAGTTTCGACAAAATTAAAATTTTCGAAAAGCTTATCGAATTTTGAGTATTCAGATTTTCTACGAATTCTTAATATTTGAATTATTTCCGCCATTGTTTTTTTTTTTTTTTTTTATTACATGATAATCTTTTATTCAACTGATATCATTAAAATATAATGTAATCATGGAACTTTGCATGTATAATGATATTAAATAACAAAGCCGATTTAATTAATGTTTTTAGTTTACATAATAATTATATTAGAGAAACTCAGCTTCAAGGTACAAACTACCACCACTTTATTGGTCATATATACTCAATAAGGTTAATTAAAATGAGAGAAACATGTTTGCCAAGCGTTTAAATAGAGACAAAATATCTAATCGAGTATTTTAATATAACGATGATTCAAATTAAGCAAAGTTTAACTATTTACGAGTGGGATGAAATATATAATTTAGCCAATATTTAAAGTTAGGGAAAATTAGATTGGGGACCAACCACACCAATCTACACTTTAAATATGCATATTTATAAAAGAAGGAAAAAATAACAATTCGGGAATATTGTCAAAAAATTTTAAGATTCGGTCCGCTTTTAGTTTTTTTTTTTTTTTTTTTTTTTTATTATTTTGACCTAATGACGTTTGGAGCTAGAAATTCGAACAAAGATGCAGTTGCTAGAAACTCTAATTCGAATTTTTGTTCATAAGGACATTTCCATTTGAAAAATCTATTGTTTTCTGATTATCTTTTTAATCCGAAAAGTATGGCATTATGAAGGCAAAAATCGAAAAAATATTTCATTTTTTAAAGTATAAAGAAAATTAAAATTAAATTTCCATATTATTATAACTACTTATTTTTATTACTACAATATATATATATAAGGAAAAAAAAAATAAATATAGATATTCATTAGAATATTTCGGAAAAAAAATTACATTATAAACTCTCTCACCGTCTAGAAATAAACCGATATGGCCATCCACATGACTTTACCATACACCTGGCCATTCTCTGTACGGTAAAGTATGGTAAACTAAACAATTCGAAAGTCTCGATCCTAGATGTTTGATGAATTTTTTTCGAATTTGATAGAAAATAACAATTGCATTTCCAATTAATTGTATATATGTATGTTCCATAGTATTTTTCGAATATGTATTAAAAATATATTATATTCGTTAAAATATCTAATCATTAAATATAATACCTCGACAAAAAGGGAAACCATATCAAAACTTTTGGGATTTTGATTGAATTTTTCTTTACTTTTTAGGTAATTTTTTTTTAATACCATAATATACATATATAAAAATAAATATATCATTTATATACAAATTAATGTGTGTCTGTGTGTTGGAACATTTGTCGGTACACAACTTGGTAAACGGCACCTACCGTGTAATTCTTTCATATTTACAGCCTCTGCCCCTAGCATTAACGCAGCTAATTTGACGTCTCTTCAAAACGGTTGCCTCTCCTAAAGCAGATCGTGAAAATGCTCAGCAATTATTACAAATTAAAGATTTAAATTAATATATTTAAATTTTACTAACAGTCTCATTCCACGTGTATTGAAATTTTTAAATCTTTCATTCTTATACATCTCAGAAGTTAAGTTAGATGTTACATGGATATTTCATGGATTGATACTTATTCTGATTTCTGTGTATAGTTGAAATATTATTACAGCTATTCTATTTTCATAGATGCTGCTTTCTATAGCTAATTAGTTGTACTCAAAGATAACACTAGAAGCCCTCTTCTAGCCGAATTCGAGCCTTGCAGTTAGTCTTATATTTATTTACAAATTAATGTACCTATATGTGGGTGTTCCTTGTTTATGCATTTGCGCATCGTTCATACGATTGAGTTGAAACTTTGTACAGTCATTGTTAGCACTTACGTGAAGGTTTCTGACATAGTTTCATCAACGTACAATAGGTAGGGGCTCAAAAAATGAAAATTTAGGCCATTGAAAAAATTATTTATCCAAAATAACCATAGCAACGGTAAGTAAAATAGTCAAAGTATGCAATTTATGCCAAAAAAATGTTTAAATAGCAAAGTCGAATTATCATCAAGTAATTTGTTAAGAATCGCGTCGCAGCTAGTACCTATTTTATAAAATACACTGATTATCTTTCTTTTTTTCTTTTTTTCTACAAAGTAAAATTTAAATTTATTTTTAAAGTTGACACTCTTTATGAATTCAGAAGTAACATATTGAAATATATACTTACATATATACAAGTTCTATATAGGTATATACTAGAAAGCAGAATGAAAAGAAACGAAAGGTGTTTTTAGATAAAATTGTCAAAGTAAAAGTAAAATCTTAAAAAAATAATAAATAAATAAAATAATAAAAAAAAACAAGTAAGGTAAACCTCAAGAAAACCGGGAAAGAAATAGATAGTAGAAGTAAGAGAGTGAAAGAGAGAAAAATAGAGATGTGTTTTCGAGATAGATTATATTTATCTTTTGAAAAAGGGATGTCACGTGGATAATCTCTGCCAAATGACGGGAAATAAAAGTTTGAGATAAAATATATATAATAAAAACAATATAAAAAGATATTTTCTTTCAATCGGTGAAAAAGAAAAGAAAAAAATATATATTTTTTTTTATTAGACATCCGAATGCACTTCCTACAACTGGAGTGCAAATTCGATTTTACATCAGAACTGTTATATTAAACAGATTTTTATAATTTATTTTATATTCCCTTTCTAAAATCAAATGGTACGATACAAAAACTACCCCGCTTATCTTTTTTATTTTTATATTTGTTATTTTTTCAGAACAAATGGCGTTCTATATATTATTGTTGATTTTATATTTTATAGTTCCTTTGAAAAATTAATACGGGCCGTATTAGTGTCAATTTCAAGTTTAATTTCTGTTTAGTTTATGATCTACAATGCTCTGGCACGTCATTGTAACGATACTTATTGGGTCCCGTTTTACTTTTTAAACGGTACTCCGGATTAGTGTCTCATCACATATTTTAAATAATAATTAACTAAATACAAAATATGAAATACTCTTGAAATTACGAGGGTTGCTAGACACAAATAAAATAATAATTTACTAAACAATTATTATTTATTACTTTTAATTTACTATACAGTTTTGGTCACCTCTGGTAAAGCAACCTCAGTAGTAAATGCCTTATTAATTTTTGAATATGGAGATAATACGACATTGGCTACAGAAGATGGTCTACTAGTGGTAAATGAACTAAATAGTGGACTAAAAATAATAAATAATACTAAGTTGAAAAATCTTTACTTTACTCTGACATAAGTCTTGTAATTTTAAGAATGTAATCCACAGTCACTTTAAAAGTCAACTCTAAAAGAATAAATTATACTAAATATTTTCATGAACGGTAACCCTTTATAAATTATAAATTATAATCAGAATTTGGTATTTCATTTACTTGTAACTGTTTACTCCTCTTCTCTGTTTATACACATAGAGGGAGAATTCAGTGGCAGATTAATAAAAGAGAGGACTCCTTAAGTTTTCTTCTTTAGAAAGGAACATTTAACTCTCCCCCTATACTTTTAGATGCGCCCTTACAGTAACAATGTGAAAATTAAATGGCCCTCTTTAACTAACGAGATTCCGGACGATCGTCCAGTCTGACGTTTCTTTAAGAGTGTAATGACACTCTTCCCAAGAATCATCATCATCATCATCATCATCAATCAGCCATTCGAGTTTTCACTGCAAAAGATAGACTTCCCTTAAATTCTTTGATCTTGTTCCAGGTTCAATTTGTTCGGTTGATATCTTTTTAAGTTGTCGGATCATCTTGTAGAGGTCGAGCACTATTTAGGAAAATTGCATCATGCTTTGGTCTTTATTGTATGATTCTTTTTTATCAATTTGCCTTTAGTTTATCATATATATTAATATAATTTAATAATAAGTACATAGATAGAAAAATATGATAAAAAATTGGGATTAAGTTTAACAGAAATTCAAATATCTGATCCGTCAAAATTGTTTGCTATTAGATCAAGAATTGAAATATTAGACAACCTTTTACAAGACTTGGTAGGTTTATCTCGAATTCACACTAGATCTTTGGGCAAATGAACTATTGCACCCAGCTAGACTTAGAGCCACCATTTAAATATAATTTAAATATAATAAATTATTTAAGATTTATTTGTTTATAATCTTAATTTCTTTCTTTTATCAAAATGATATTTACAGGGTCATTTTTAAAACAAATTTGGCTTAAAAATTTGTATTATTAAGCTTTGTGACAATTTTCTAGCCCAAAGTATTGATACAAAAAATTTTGTCATATCACCAAATTTGCAGTAATCGTACCGAATTTCGAAAAAGTTTTAACTTTTTCTACTAATTTCTAAATTGGATTCAACAACTCTTTAAAATTAGACCGTATTGATTTAAGATTAGCTTTGAAGAATAGGACTATACTTCCCAATAAAAGTTTCGATCGACGACTAAATAAGCCAATTCATCTTGCTTAGCTTAAATCCGATTTTCTATTCGTCAAGATGTGTTTGATTGTGTTAAATTTAAGACTAGATTCTAGTTAATCGATATTTAATCCAAACGCAATGGGGTGACTTATAGTTGCCTGGTAACTTCACTCTGTCTTGTCTATTGCTATGAAAACGTAAGAAGTGGAAATTTTTTGTTTTTCTGAATAAGAGTCATCTAAATTTCTGTGAGCAATTAACCATTGAGATACGGTCAAAAGACTGCATTCTAAATCAAGTAAGCGTTTATTTAGATAGCTGTTTAGATGACAATTTATCTAAAGTAGAATAAGAATGAATACATGTTTTGAATTTATGTCATTTTATGACTAAAATATTCCAAATATTTTTTCGTCAATCGTAAATTATAACATTTTTGTAAAACATTAAATGTTAAGAGATTGTGTCTAGAGGGCCATGCAGAATTGATGCTCAACTGAAGTGGAATGTTTATCAATAGGATCAGTAACAAGTATTCGTAAATCATTTTGACATGAATACTGACGCTTAGAGATTCTCCCCACAATATACACTAAAGGCCTTGGAATGTTAAAAGCACCTGATCCCAAAGATCACGGAATTTACGCAAAATATAGTGTGACTATTCTTTTTTTGTATGAACGATTATTCAAGGCTTGTTGTAGGCTGTTTACGGTCACCCCAATCGCAGTTAGGTTATTTGCATTTCTTTGTAAGTTGGTATCTTTATCTTTTAAATTACATTTGTAAAAACTCTTCAAGGATATAGGACATCGTCACAAAAAATTATCATCATCATCATCATAATTAAGTATACAGTCCTAAGACATGTTTGACGCAACCATCCGCCTCCACTCGATTCTGTCCCCCACCAGCTGTTTGACCTCTCTAAATGTCTCAAATCCCATATTCTCAATTATTTGGTTGAAATTTGCAAAATGAGATCGGTTTGATGATGAACAAAACAACCACCTACAATGCAAAGAACCAGTCTTTTAAATATCAAACAACATCAGCTGGTAAAGATATTTGGGATTTCACCTTAATTTCTTATGTGTTCAAGTCAAACAATAAACTGTTTTTTTCTGGTTCCTAATATCCGTCAATCTAAAGAAATATTTATTACTTTCAATAACTATTGTTTCACAAAGTGTTGATTCACTTAAAGTGGGATATTAGATTAGAGGTTAATTCAAGATTTTTTATTAATGATATTGATTTGAGAAGGATTTACACGAAGAAGCTGCAGCCCCTAAGGGCCTGGGCTGGCCCCTCCATCGTGAAAGAAGGGGACGAAATTTTATGGGCAGGGTTAGAGTCGAAGGGTTTAGTGAACAGCTGAATGTTATAAGACACGGGAAAAACGGTAGTAGGAAGCGAGTTCTACTCTTTAGAGGTTATAGAGATAAATGATTTGGGAAAAAGCGTTGGTTTGATTCTTGTCCAATTTCTCAGCAAAGGGGTGTTTAGCATTCAAAAACTGCGAGTATCTTACATATAAGGCTTTAGGGTGAATTATTCAATTCAATTCAAGTCGCGCAGTTACAAATCCGCGCAGATCGAGATATTACTGCACTCAACTCATGATGTACATATCAGAGGGATCCACTCTCCTCCACTCCTCGTACGTATCGAAAGAATTCACTCTCCTTATGGGATTTATCGATTTAAGTTAAAGATCCATGTCACAGCTATTAATAGAGATTGTTCACATGTAGTACATGACCTGGCACAATTAAAAGGTCATCGTGACATTGTTAGTAGGCGGCGGAACTGTAAGTTAGAAACTTTGAAAAACCATTTCTTGCACACCCACTGATTTTAGCTACCTGGCTCGACAATTTAATGTTATTTCATAATTTTTGAAAAAATATTTAACATAATATCGTATTATTGGGAGATAATTATGATTATAAAATGAAAATATTAAGTTAACATTTACAGTCTTCCTTCTTTTTTCAATCATCTACTTTAAATATTGACGAAAATAAAAAATTAGACCACATTATATTTAGTGGTTAAACAAATATTAGTATAACAATTAATCATTCCCTTTCTCTGATTCAATAAAGGTTTTCAAGTTCAAACGATGAATAAATAGGGAGAGATATAGTTAATGACTTCCTTTACCTATCAATATCGTATAGTAAGTGGAATTATTGAGATGAGCATAAATAATCGAATTTTTTTTCATACCAGAAATACAAGTTTTCAGGTTTCTTCAATACTGAATTAAGATATGTACCTATGTTTTGAAAGTAAAGGACAATCAATTTCTATACTAAGGTTTTCTGACCACATAACTTTTCTAGGAAGATAGAAAGGTATTAGAAGTGCTATGAGCCGGATCAATCAAAAGTTTTCAGTGAGTTGAGCGCAAAGATTGTTTTAAAAGAATGGTGAACAATTTAATATTTTAGATATATGATCAAATAAATAACAGATTTCAAAAATTGACAGATTTGACAGACTTCTATGTTCTGAGTGGTCTGATGATATAAAAGAATTAAGTGCCCCATATTTATAAAGAGAAAGGTATATAAAATTTTGGGTGGCATCCAAAATCCCGACATGTGAAAATTTAGACGTTATTTTAATATTTTATTAATCTTTTTAATATTTACAAATATATATATAGTGTTATATATTTAATATGGTTAACCTAATTAATACAAAAAGTACATTGAAATATCAAAATAATAAATAAATAAAATAAATTTTATTAAATTTGTAAAAATACAAATTTAGTTGAGATTAGAAAAAATATTTTAAAAGTAATTAATTCTGATCGTGCCCAGCCAATGCACAAACGTAAAAAAGAGACAGTTGATCAAGAAAACAGAATAATAACTATTTTGGCTGTCGGAGTCTTGGGGTGTCAGGATTTTGATATTCGGTATTTTGGGGTGAACCCTAAAATTTTACCTAAAAACTGGCTCCTATGTGATATGAAATTTTGAATATTTGACCACAAAATTGATAATCCTTAATGCATAATTTTCAACCCCCCCCCCCCGGGGGGGGGGGGGGGGGGGGGGGGGGGGGGGGGGGGGGGGGGGGGGGGGGGGGGCGTGGATGCAGAATAGATGAAAACGTGATGTGTCTCGTGATTTAAAATACACTATTTGTAAATCATGTTTTATTACTGTTTCAAACAGCCCCTTCAAAATGGATTATATCGAACAAACCTCTCCAGCCAACAAATGAACTGATTGAATTTTCTCTTTGATTATCAAGTGAAAGGCATTGGGCTGTTTGTTGTTGGGCGATGAGCTGCAACCCTCGCCTTGTCCTGCCCCCCTGAGATTCTTCTTCACCTCCGTATTCCACATTACAACCCCTTACCCACACACAGCACTCGCACTTTATTGATGATCGTCATTAAAAAGAGAGAAATGATTTATACTGTGGCCTTCTTGGTTCGTCTTTTTCTCTACCATGATGAATGTCTTGGCTTTTTTCCCTCTCCCTCTCTTGTTCGTTATATATTTGATTAATATCCAGCAATTCGGAGTTATATTTTTTAGTCATTATTTTATTAACATGTTTTTTTTTATGTCCAAATTGCTCTCATTTATTTTCATTTTATTGGGAATTTATTTCTAAAGAAAATAAAAAAAATCTTCGCTAATCTACTTTTGTAAATTGTTACTATTATTAGAATGAAAAGAAAGATTTATTTAAATAGTTAAATTTGGCATAAGTATTTTCATAGGGCTTTGCGGTATGTTAAAAGCATCGGTTTAAATAAAATAAATTTTTGATATTTTCAGTAGGACATTTCTATTGTGTATTTCCTTTAATTAATCTACATAAATAATCCCACAATTTATCCATTAGAAATTTTTGATAAAACCAGATATTTCACACTATATATTGTATATAAAGGAGAGCCTTCGAAATTTTGCTCCAACTTTAGTGTCTCTCCATTAGGGTGGCCCTTAAAAATTCGAAGTTTTTTCAGTTCCCCTGTGTTATATCGATTCCAAATTCTACAAAAATAATTATGCACTTTAAAAATAATAATAACTCGTGACTGTAAAATATTTAGTTGCTTTAAAATTGATAACAAGTAAAATCGATTCCAAAGTTATATAATGCTTATAAAGGGTCGAATTACTTTGTTCTGATGCATAAAACAGAATTAAAATTACTTTGAGAAATTTTAAAAATATAGTTATTTGTGTGGCAAAATTATCTTAGTTAGAGTTTTTACTCTAATATATAGAAAATTTAAAAAAAACGTTTAACAGGCATATGTTATTATTAATGTTATATCCTCGGATAAATTGCACAATTCGAAATGGATTTGACACCAAGTAAAAAAAATGGCATTTAAGGACCACCCTAAAATATTATATCTATTTATATAAAAGTTTTAATAATTTTTTTTTATTCAATTATTTTTCGACGCACTTTTTGTAATGGCGCTCCAAACCTTCGCTTTGCTGTAGGACCCTGATATATAACTATATATAAAGGCTGTTAGCGAAGTAGTTTCTCAAACTTTTTAACTTCGCGACCTCCAAAACGTAAAATAAATAAAATTGATACTTCTTAACTTCTTAAATTCCCTATTAATATTAACTTTCATTTATTTTGGAATGGGATTTCGGGCTAATATTTATTACAAATAATTTTTTAAATATTAAATTACAGACTGAAATTATGACAAGTTAATTAGTAAATACAAAAATAGCTTTTGATATTTTATTATATTTTAGTTTATTAGTAGGACCACTCGCGCTACGCTCAAACTCTAGCTGGCTGTGATACCTGACCATTCCCAGATCATTTGCAACATTTACAGAGAGCGTATCAAATCTTGAAAAAGTTATCTATTTTTCCTTTGTTTTCAATTGTTATTGGCGAAATTCACGATAGGCGTGACATCTCTTCGAGTTATTTAGAATTAATGAAATTAAACTTACATTAATTATAATTCCAAATTCACCCGTCCTGGCATCTCGTTGCAAAAAGTTACCGGGGAAATAATTTGTAATCTTCCATAAGAATAATAATACATTTATATTACTTGCCCGGTAACTAGCGCTTATGACTTTCGCAACAAAGTTAGTATTAATAATAAATTTCCCAACATGGTGAAAAGTTTCAGTTTTCTAGCTGAGAGGCAAAAGTTGCCGAATTCGCCTACAGCAGGGCTGTCCAACCCGTGGCCCGCGTGCCGCATGCGACCCAGAACTGCAATTCGATTTAAACCAGTGCTGTCCAATCCGTGACCGAATATAAAGTCATAAAATTCCTTAAAACATTGAGATTATATGTATTGTTGTATTATATTATAGATACTGGAAAACACAACAATTTAGCCTGATAATTTTTTTTCTCTAAAATAAGAAATCTGAAAATCTAATGTGAAGTTTTCAAAAAATAAAAGTGTTAATTTTAAATTTTTAATCTAGAACTAGATTTCAAGGTTTCCGAAAAAATAATCATCATTTTGGTCTATTTTCGACTCCATTTTCATTAGAAATAAATTTTCTACTTGCAAACTTTCAGATTGAATGTTCTATCTCTTATTTCTATACTATTTTTTTTTTTAATAAAAATATCAATAGAATTATAATATTTTATCCGCGGTCCGGGACATGTTTTTTTCTTCAAATGTGGCCCGTGCAAGCCAAAAGGTAGGACACCCTGGCCTAGAGTAAAAAAAAAAATACTTTTTCCTCCAAATTAGATAATAATGCTATATTTACAAAGTTATGTCAAAATTGTTTTCCATTCCCACACATTGCAAACTTCCATAGTGATCCTCTCTGGGACAAACTATCATCAAGTTTTATTGTGAGCAGATCAACAATGCAGTAACTTGCTTGGCTTTAGGGCATTGCCGTCGCTAGATCATGTAGGCAAATCTCAAGCCATTATATCTAGTAGACTAGAGGAGAACCTTATGGTAATTATTCGCCCTTTCTCTCAACTCCTCTTATCATTAGATTGCTCAATAGACTGATTACATTAATGACCCAGTCAATTAACTTGATCAGCATTTCACCTGGGACCTAACCCACCATATATACCTACCGTATTCACACGTAGCAATTATCTACAATTGTCTAAGTAGCAATATTTATAAAACAGTGACTATTTTTATCAGCAATTACAAAAAATTACTCGATAATGAAATTTTCAAAATTGTAATGTATTTATTAAGTGTTATTTGTTTCCTTAGAATCTTTATGATATTTAATCATCCAAATATTGTACTAGCACAGTGGTTCTCAATCATTTTTTTATTCTAAATGCGTTCTACGAAAAACTACATTAAAAAATGAATAATCTTTTTCTTTTAATTTTTTCTTTGCCACTTTTTAATTTTGAAAATATATTATTCGGTACGTCCAGGAGGCAAGAGAAACCTGTATATTTATTCGAAAAATCTTAACTATTGGAATATTTTTGAGAAAATTTATCATAAGTATTGGAGAATTTTATCCAAAATAGCAATATAACCATAATTATAGTTAATTTATATTTTCTTCAAAACTTATAGTATTTAATCTAGTCGGAAAAATAACAATTCTTATTGTGCCTGTGCTTTTGTATCATATGTTTGTGTGACTGTATTCTGATAACCCTGATAGTTACGCACACCATCGGTCGATGTTAGTAATGACTAAAGGCCGGATATTGAAACAGAAAAAATCACCCAAATATGCCATAAAATGTCATAATAAACAATAATTGCATAAAACTAAATAAATGTACCTACTATAGCCCTTGACTTTAGCTTCTTTGACGTCATTACAGATATTTATCTCCCACTTTTTTGAGTTCCTCATAATACATGAATGTGCGGGAATCACATATTAACTAATTGCCATTAAATAGAATTTATTAATTAGAATTTACATTCAGAATATCAGAGATGAGGGGATGAACAAAAATACTCAAAACAATGTATAGTTTTTAGTTTAAATTTGAATCCTTCTTCGTTACAATGCTTACGGGAATTTAGAGTCTATTATTATACTGATTGCAATTATTACACATTTTCCAGGCCAAAGCAGTGGATTTAAATAATTATAATTAAAAAAAATGTGTGAGTCTCATCCACATAAGCTCACGAGGGAAGTGAAATTTCTCTAGCTTATTTGTATATAACAGCCAAAAAGTGTATCCTCTTTAAAAAATCACTGTCCAGAGACTTACGATATATATATTTTTATAAGCTTGATATATATTTTAAGCAAAAAATGTTAATATCTGCTTGGCCCAGTGGTTAACTATAATAATAAATGAACAATTTATATTTAAGTTTATTAATAATTACTAGGGCAGCTCTAAAATTTCACTTTTTTTTATTATCTAATCTACGGGTGACCGATTCATTCATTAGAATATGATCGTTGAAAATGACTTCAAAGAGCAAGTGTATTATAATTTCTCTTTCTTTAGAGCTTAGGTGTATTGTCAAATACAAGTCCACACTTGTTTCAGACTATTAGAGATTAATTTCTTATTTTCTATTATTCTAGGAATGGCCTTTTGCACTCGTACCAAAACAATACTCGTTATATATAGAGAGAATATTCAATTTAACTTACGCCCTTGCCATAAAATACACTATTCTTATAAATTTCTTTATAAACAAAACGACTTGCTGGGTAAGCAGAATATTGAATTGACTAAAAATAATAATCACATATTAAATAAAGTGATGTGGCCATCCAGATGACGTTACCATACTGGCCCCTCTCATATATTTAATATTTAATAAAATGATTTCTAATTATTTACGAAAGAATCCCAACCCCTATTCATTCTGAGCCCATTATTTATTAATGGGTCGTGATCAAATTTTACAGAAGCTGGTGGGGGTGGTCATAAAAAAGTTTGCTCTGCTCGCAAATGTTTTAGTCGGAATGCCCTGGACCGGGTATTTTAAATTTCACTAAGTGTGTGACAAAGAGAATATTAAAATTCTATCTCTATAAAACTTTACCACACTACACACTACGAATATAGAGACAGAAAAACTGAGAGAAGAACCTGTCCAAACTAACAAGTTTCTAGTATGTAAGGAAGCCCAAAAAAGCTCTATTCTATATCTATTGGATTTAATTTTGTCTCTGAATTAAATTAGAAAATTAGTTTTCTTTTTTCATTCTCACCAATTTGTACCAAAAGGCTTCCCTCCCTCCATTTTGGACAGTCTGGCGTGCATACTCCCCTACTTCATCTCAGGTTGCATACCCTACAGTCATTCCCATAGTGTGGACAAGGATGCATGTGGTCATCCACATTACCATACACCTGGCCCATCCATTCTATTTAATATTTAATAAATAATTTTTAATTATTTACGAAAGAATCCCCTTCTTAATTTTGGACCCATTAGCAATTAATAATATCACGTTTTAATTATGAGACTATTCTATTAGAAATATCAGCTTTCTTCGATTTTTGTTTGAAAATATTTGCCCCCGCCCCCCTCTTTTTGGTCACTATCAATTTCACACAGTGAGTCATTTTCATAAGGTCGTAATGAGTGCATATGCAAAATTTCGTACAAATCGATCAAAGTATCTAAGACTTATATTTATATTTTTTGAACCTCCTTCCCACCCCCCTCTTAACTTTTTTTTCAACCAAAATCTAATCAGATTTTAATCTTAATATAAAGAATCTACTTCTGAAATTTCGTTTTGATATTCACCCTAGTTTTTGAGCTAGACCGTACACAAAATTTAGTAACGTACTAACAGAAATTTTAACAAAATCATTAATTCTCGTAAAATATAATTTTTTAGATGCTCAATATGTATATAATGTACAATATATACATACTGAGCTGGCTCGGTGGTTAAAATACTTTCCTTAAAATTGGTAGGCTCAAGTTCGAATCCAGCTTTTGTTATTTTTTAAAAAATGACTTGCTGGCTTTCTTCAAATCTTTCTAGGCTATTCTTATTTCACTTATATTCAAACAGAAACATCGCTAAAGAAGTTTCACTTCAAAAAACTTTGGTTTATTATTATTATTATATCATATTTATTAGTTTTTGCTTTTCAGAAATCCTTGGGTTCCTATTGAATTACCTATCTGATATTTTGAATTTTATTTGCCAAAAGTTAATGTAACTCGTATCTTTTATTTGATTAATGGTTTTTAATATAATTGGCATTTTGTATCTCGTTACTTAAAAAATGGTAACTTGCACATCTAACAAATGACGTGCAATTAAATAACGTTAACGAATTCATTTAATTGTATTGGATAGCAGATATGCTAAGACCAAACGCTACCATCTGGTTATTTTTTTTTAGCCATCAACTCTTTTAATTAATAACTGAAAGAGGCTGATTATACAAGAATCGACAAATTATTAAGAGCGGTAATCTTTTAAAATATAAAATCCCCCATTCTTTCGTTTATTAATAACGAGTAAAATGTAATTTAGACAAATGTTATTTTAAACTTTGTGTTGGATATCTAAATTAAAATTATTAAATAATACTAATGAAATCAATCTTTTTTGGAAAACCTCAGAAAGTGATTTTTAATAACAGCCAACTTGAGAGTTTCTCTTGGATGGGGAAATCGCGTGATCTTGCAAAATTTTCTCAATTTTATTAAGATTATTCTTGAATGGCATTAAGCGCAGAATGATGACGTCAACTATGATATAAAGGCGTATAGTCAATCTCAAAAGTAATGTGAATTTCGATTTTGACACAATTTAATTTTTAAATGATATACGTACTATAGTATAAAAGTAAAATTTATTTTACAATATATTGTTGAAAGAATATATCGTAGTAGTAATAATCCTCTACATCTTACACGATTTTTTATTTTAAATAAATTTTATTTGTCAAAAGTCTGCCTTCTTACAAAGGAACATAGCTTCGAATGGAGGTAGATGGTAACCTCAAACCAGTCTTGAACTGTTTACCAGGGCCGCGCCAAGCTATTCGGCCGCCCGTTTGCAAACTTTACTTTTACGGCCTCTTTATAGTCTTTTCAAGTGTCTAGCTGTTTTGCCGCCCTTTGACTTGGCCACCTGTGTGTTTTGCACACATTCGCCCTATGGTCGGAGCGGCCCTGCTGTTTACTCTGTGATTATGATGAGGATTTTCTATCAAACCAGTATCAGAGATCTCTGTGTACTATGATAAATTGCTTTTAATCTAAAATATTTCATATCATTTAAGTAAATTAAATCAAAATAATATTTTAAAAGTTTGAAGATTAAATAATGGTGTCAGTTAATAATTTTGGGACTAGACAATTGGATCATTTTTTTATGAAATTTTAAATATAGAAATTTGGATTAATATCACAGATTATTAATATTTCAGTGTTTTTTTTAGTTTTTCAAAATTTCTTAAAAACTGCTCTAACAGATTTTGATAAAAAAATCAAGTCAAACAAAGGTTTTTAAGGTCTAGAAAAAACTTTACTATTATATATTACTATAATATTTAATTGAAGAAAAATTATTAATATCTCGTCAAAAAAATTTTTTTATCTAGGTTAACGTCTGAACAAAAACATTTTGTATGTAAGACCCTTTAAGTTTTCATATTGTTTTTGTCTTACGCCTAAAATGTAGAATAGGCAACATTTTCCCGAATGTATGAATTAAGCATATCGCTTGCCGATTTCCGGTATTAAGAAATCTCATTGCCGATTTCACTCTAGCAATAGGTTTAAATAAAGAAATCAAAACATATTTAATTTTTTAGTTATCTAAATTAAAAAAAGTGCATATCTAAATTATATGTGATTTTTTTATAAAATAAAATAAAAAAAAATAAAATTGTTTAAAAATTACCAAGAGTATAATAAATATATACCAAAAATTACATTTTTTTAGAGTTTTTTCTGCCACTAGAAAATCTCTGGTCTATTAATTAAAGTTGACATATTTATGTTTAAAATAATAAAAAATTTACTTATTACTTGAAATCATCAATATCTATCTAAATTCCTCAAATTGCTAAGCGACTTTCTTAATTTAATAATCAGGTTAAATGTCACCTATTCCCACAAATAGGAATTTCACACATTAGGCACAACATTTATATTAAATTTTTGATAGAAGCTCTCTAAAAATTTTTATAATTAATAGTGAGAGAAATAATCATAAATAATAGAATATAATAATAGTTTGTCGTTTTATTTCTATTGTTTGGCTTAATCTTTTTAGATGTTGAAATTAGACACTACAAAAAGTTGACCAACATTCCTCAAAAATATGCCTAACTAAGCTCACATCAAGTAATTTCAAACTTAAGTTTTATAAGTAACATTTACTGTTCTTTGTTTAGATCAGAGGTTCCCAAACTTTGAGGCCCGCAAAAAAATCTGAAATAAATCCAAATGGTCCCCCCTGTGGTCTGAATTTTTGATTTTCATAGAAAAATAAATTATTAATTTTCAACATATTTTTTTATCGATTCTAATACAAGAGTATTTAGAGAGACCAAATAGGCTATTTTTTTTTTTTTTTTTTAATGCAATCGAATGCAAGAAGGGGTGCACCAGTAAAGATGCAGCTCCTATGGATCTCGAAAGGCCCTTGCATTACCGAAGAGAAGGGAAAGTTGATTAAGTGAGGGGGTGTAGACGTAGGTATCTATGCACTCCGGTTTTGAAGGTTTGAAGATTATAGGTGCTGGGAAAGATGGAGGCTGGGAGAGAGTTCCAGTTCCTTGAAGTCATGGGGATATATGTATTGGCGAATGAAGTGGTCCAGCACTTTTCTAATTTGACCGCGAAAGAGTGTTGGGAGTCGGCAAAACGCGTGCTACGTTTTTTGTTTTGATATATGTACTTTTAGTTAGGATAAGGATCCAAGGAAAAAATTTAATTAAAAAAAGGTCTCGCGACCTGGAAAAGTTTGGGAACCCCTGGTTTAGATAATAAGAAAATAGATGTTTCAGGGTTACTGCTGAAACTTGTTTCCGATATCATAACTTAAAAAACTCAAATTCACTTGTGCAGTTATTCCATTAGCTCTAATGAATGGTATGTGATTTCCCATGATATTTACTTAACATTAATCCTATACAGAGAGAATTCTAACGGATTCTTAATAGAACGCAAATAAATCAGATTAGAAATACCAGGGATAGTTGAATGATATATTCTCGGTCTTCATTCCTATATTCATTAGTGGAACTCATTGAGCCCTTGGCTCTCATGTTTAACCTTCTCCATTTGATTATGTTCATATTTACCGTTGCAATGGAAACGATTAATCAAACGTGAGCGGTCTACTCGCTATATAGTGATGTTTATTTATACATATGGAAAGAGCTCTAGCCTGGGCTTTAGTCTAGTTTATTCCAATCTCACTGTTTACAATTTAAAATCACATTTGCAGCTGAATGAACTCTTGCGATATTAAATTTCAATTAAGATCGTAGATATAAATGGACCCATATAGAAATTAAATTGATAACCTGGACTCTCGTGTCCCATAAAGGATCTATCTATATCTCTCGATATACTTTATTATTGTTAAATTCATGTACAGAAATAGATAATATTCAAAGTTGACCTTTCAATGAAATCAAATCAAATATTTTATGATTCACACCGTTTGAGTGTTTTAGTTTAATAATTAGTTAATATTCGAACTTCCTTGAGCAAAAGAGGGGAGAGCTAATCCAAGGACCATTGCCTTTTAGCACGCTTTTATTTCACTTCGTTTCACAGTGTGAGGACAGAATATTTTAATCGAATTTCGACCCAGCCAATTTTGCAGTGTCAATAAAATATTTTATCGATTTATTTCTATATCCTATTTCTTTCACATGCAAATTTCAAAGAGTAAAATTTATAAAGAGAAACAAAGAGGTTGTCTTCTGCTTGATGCAAATAAACATACACACCACTGGTGTGTGTTCCATGGATGTTGTGGATGCGGCTCATCCATAAAATTTCAAACATTTAGAGTATTTTTATAAATATATAACGTCGACTTCAAAATTTAAGGAGGATCTTTATATTTTCAAATTATTATTCGTTATTTCAAATATTTCTATAAGAAACATTTTTTTGTTTTGAAAAGCATATTGGTTCTCGAAATGAAATAAAATTGTTGCATAGTTTCAAGATTCAATTAAAATGAATGATTTTTCCGAAAAGGGCGCGGATAGAAGGTTTGAAGTCGTCCCTGCCTGGTATATCTTCCAGTTCAATCATGTCAAAGACAAGTACAGGCCAATTTTACTCGAAAAATTGTTCGCCCGAGGAACTATTAAAATAGAATTAATACAAAACAGGAATAAATAATGATGGTTTGAGAATTTTTGGACTAATCCATTTCTAAGAAATCTCAATATATAATAACTTTTAAGGAGATAGGTGTTGGTTTAAGGTGAAACATTTTTTAATAATAAAAAAATTAGGTAAAATTGCAGGGTCGGTTTCACATAAAATATCGTATATCGAAATCTAAACTAAGTTTTGTTTTATTTTATGTGAAACTCATCTTGCAATTTTACCTAAATTTTTTATTATCTCAATATATTAGATCAGAAATAACTAAGAGCGCTATAGACAAGTCAGAGCTTGCTTATAGCAATAGAATGGGAGAAATTTAAGATTTTCTTATAGGACAGGCTGGATCATTGTGAAAGATGGTTGATTTCCATCTCAGGGACTGCGGAGTTTAAGTCACAAGAATTAATTTCTGACTCCTACCCTCACTCACACAAAGCAGTATCCGTTTGGGGTGAAGTTCCCAAAGTATATTTTTTAAAAATCTAATTTTTTTATATAAATATTGACAAATTCTCGGTGAGTAGAAAAACAAAATTATAATTGATTGATGTACTCGGACAAGACCGATAAAAATCTAATGTTAAATTTGAAAAATAACGAAAATGATGCCGTATTCGATGAAATTTGCAAAAAAAGCGAAGATTAAATAAAATTTTAAAAAATGAAGGGTACTTTTTTGGACAGCATCTCCTGGTTGGAAAGTCACCAGCCGCCATTGATACACAGATATATACTAAATATATATGTATATATATTATTTATTTGTTTGAGACTATAGTTTCGAAGGCTTGGCCTTCATCATCCATTTTTTTATTTTAATTATAAATATTATTTTTTCACGGAATCAGTATCGCATGGATATTGAAAATTCGTATTTCTTAGCTTGCAAGCTAGTTAAACAGTGTTTAATTGTCACTTCTGAACCTCGGTTGGCTGAGTGGCTAGGTCTTGACTACGAATCAACAAGCTCGGGTTCAAGTCCAGTCCACCGCAAAAACTGAACCGGCTTTATTAACCAATAAACGCATACTTTTACAAATATACATATGAACTCTCATACATATAAAAATATACAAAATTCTTCACTTTGGGATCTGGTTAACTAGGCGTTGTTCACGACCAATACCAAAAAATAATGTTTTGGTTCCTACTTAAAAAAAGTCTTCCTAACTTTTTTCGTTTTCTTATCCATTTTATTTTATTTATTAGGATTGTTACTTAGTTTAAAAAAAATCTCTTTTTCTCTAGAGATCGATAATATATTTAAAACTTTCCGATCTCTAAACCAGACTGGCTAGGGAGCGACGAAAGGGTCGATTTAAAACGACCACGAGACTTCTTATGTTCCAAACGGCGGATAAAGTGCAGCACAAGTGGGACAAGTTAATTAAGAACATACGAGGAGGACGGGTGGCGTAACACACGAAGGGGGTGCCGTAACAACGAGGTGTTGAGGTTTTTATTAAATCTCGCAGCTCCTGCTGCTAATGGCCGCTGAGTGGATCGAAGACCTGTGTGCAGGTGAAGTAGCATGGACGTGTAATTAAAATTATACAACCACCCTCGAACCCTCAACTTCTGAAAACACTGAACAAAGATATCATTAATGTTGGGGGAGGGCAAAAAATGAAAATTTATTGAAAGGTCAAACGTTAAACCAAACTTTGTTAATTAAGATATTAAAAAAGTTCGACAGTGAAATCCACTCCATTTACAGTTTCTTTTAATCATTTTTTTTATGAATGAATATCATTTTTTTTTCAATGAAACAATATAAAGTTTCTTAATATCTTTTTAATGGGCCGCCTATATATACTATATATATACTCATATACATACTAATATCAGATTACAAGTTATGGATTTTTTATTAGTGTTGATATGATGAAGTATCGATTGAATATAAATGCTATTAAATTTCCTATAAATTCCTGATCTCTCTCCGTTTGCTGTCATAATTACACAATGTAAAAAGATTATTATATTGCCATTAGCTTTAGGGCCAGGTAATCGATACGAAAATGTATCCAGGTAGATGTACGGTGCACATCAAGAAGTTTGGTCTTTAAACAAAAAACAAAAAACTGCTATACAGACCATAATGACTTACAATTACCATAAAAGAAACCAACATTAAAATTAAATTAAAACAAAAACCTACTTACTAAAATTATAATAAAAGAAGAGAATATAAATAATTAAAATTAATTACATATAAAAGTTCAAATTGACGAGATACTTAATATTTCTAAAGAAATTCACAAGAGATTGTCATCTACTAAATTCAAGTTATTATGAAATTTTCTGAAATGTCAAAAGAGTTGTGTTTCACTTCCTTGAGAATTTAACCCGAGTGGCAAAAAGCAGTCAGAACTTTTTTGGAAAATGTTTTTTTATTAAACAATAATTATAATAATACATTAATTTACACTGTAATTCCAAAAAAATGGGATTTGTAGTAAGGAAAAAGTTCTACATTGCTCTGGAAGTGACGTTCGCCGATATGTCGAATCAGTATTTTATTTATATTAGGATTTCAGGAAATATAATCTTCTATTAAACGTAAAATGTCATGGGTTTGTAGTATTTATCTGGGAAAACGTTCAGGAAAAATCTAGTTTTTAATTTGATTTTAGGAGAGGACTTTAGGAGGGGGGGGGGAGGTGGAGATCGGTGTGGAAGGGGCTTAATAGAATGGTTTGTATTTTTTTACTATAACTTACATTATGATATTTACAGACTTATAATTATTAATATATTGTATTAGTATTTGTAGTATTTTTCAAAAGTTTAGACGCTTTTGTTTTCTAATAGACATCGAGCTACCAGTATTTTTAACATTTACTGTCTCTTTCCTGTCCTTATCGGAAATTGCTTTGTTGAACCGTCAAAATCTGGAAGGATCTTGGCTGTCCAGGTGTGTGTGATAAACGATTATTTTATCGTTTCTTCTTCTGAGTGGTAAATATAATTGATATAAATCAGGGCTAATGGCTAGCTACCCTGTGAAGTGCACCCAACTATATATGACTAAAAAATATAATTCGAATTCAGTAGGTGACAATCTCGAATGAATTTTCCTTAAAATTTTAAGTCTGCTGCTTTGAGGAATTTGAACTTTTGTATTCATTTAAGGAATAGTCATTTGTTTATTGAATTTTGAAAGAAAAAAAATTAAAATTCGAAAGACACCAATTTCTTTTTAAATTATTTATATGGTATATATGGGTGTGGCTATGTATTTAATTAAATTGAAAGTTTTTGCCGAGAGTAGCAGAATTTTTATATATTATAAAAGAGTATGTCTTCTGCTGGAATTATAAATTTTATTTATTTATAACGAGACTATAGTTTCGAGGGCTTGCAAATAAAAACATCTGGTTCCACAAAACATGCCGCTCCGAGAACCTCATTCCAAGATATATACAAATAAAAACCAACATCAAATCCAGAACATCTTCATGAGTCATTGCTGAAGCCAAGAAGAGATGGGTAAGTCATGAATTGAACCATTTATACTCTGTTAGAAATACATTTAAACTGTACTTATATCATATTCACACGCGATTATTTTAAAAATAGCTGCTAAAATATAAACTTCACGAACGCCACCTACAGTCAAAATAATAAAACAAGTATAAATGTCAATTCTTAACTTGCCCACCCTGTGTAATTTCTTAACCTAACCACATGAAAGATGTTAACCTTTCATTCATAAATTAATTCCTGTGAATACATTGTAATAGACTGATGAAGAGGGCAAAGCCCTCGAAACTATAGTCTCGTTATAAATAAATAAAATTTATAATTCCAGCAGAAGACATACTCTTTTATTGTCTCCTTCAATATGTATTTAATGTTAGAATCAAATAAAGATATCAATTTTTGGGTGAAATATATGTAAATATCTCAGATGGGTCCACCTTAATTATTTTGTCAAAATGTCTTTGAGTATGTGCATTTCTGTACGTTTTAGCTCCTAAACAAATGCAAGTATCATAACAAAATTTTATATTTAGATATTATATATTGAGAAAAGCTGATTAAGTTTTGGTTGAGATCTGACCATAAAATAGAGGGAGGGGGGAATTAAAAATTTGAACTCTTTCTCCGATTTGGAGCAAATTTTGTGCAGTTAGCAATTAAGGTCTTAGGGAACTATCAATACAAAAATCAACTTCTTGAAATAGCCTGGGAGGGGGAGGGGGGAGTTTATGGTAAAGTCATAAGATGGCCAAATCATTTTTTTTTTAATTAAATTTAATGTTATTCTATGGAGACCCTAAATGAAGTAAAAATTTAAAAAAATCAATTTTTTAAGATTAGAAATACTCTCTTGTTTCTTTAATAATTGTATTTAATTCGATACATACCTATGTACGTATTATCATAATAATATTAATATGTTAATATAATACCTAATTAATATATAATTATACAGTAAGTAATTATATAATATTTCCATGGTCTTAACTAAAAAAAAAAATATCACTGGTAATTAAAAATTATTTTTCATTTAATCTATTGAATAATATTTATTTATAATTATAAATAATTATGATAAACATCCCTGATCGGAACAAGAGCTTCGACTTTAATTTGAATGTTGAAATCCCTCATGATTGTAAAAATGTTAATTTTTCATTTAATTGCTTTTCATTTTCCATATTTAATCTATTTATAATCACTGTGATTAACTTTTACATTTTACCCTCTCCCTGCTCCGCCACTTTACTTGATAAAATTGAACTGAAATATATATGTGAAATATTATTATTTATTCTTCGCTCACATGACTTTTAGTTATCACGACCCCAGTATAAAAAAGTCAAAATAGACCTTATTAGTGTCGCTACAATGTCCGTCTGTCCGCCTTCAAGACCTGTGCAGCTTGTAAACTAAATAAGTTATATGTGTATTCATTTTCAAGCACATTAAAATTATTTTGGGAAGGGTCGAATTTTAAGGTAGTTCTTCGAAACTTGGAATATTAGTCATTAAAAGCATAATACACACACTGTTAAAATTTGAAGACGATTTACCACACCAAACATGAAATAATTGCGATTAAAAATGATTTTTTTTTGCATATAAGGAAAGCGTTGGGAAATGATCATTATTTTATTTTTTTTCATTGAAGGACTTTCACCATCTTGATGAAAAACTAATATTTGTTAAAATAATATATTCGGAGTAACTTAAAAAAAAAAATTGAAATTATTTACCACGTAGTTTTGATAAAAGAAATAAAAAAAACATATTTGGACGATTGTTTTTAGTAGAGGGGATAAAATATCAATGGCTTGGAAATGATCCATTCATAAATAGAATATAGTAGTGTAAAAAGTACAGTCACGTTAAAAAACATAACCTAAAATTTTAACACCGTTCATATTTATAGAGTGGTTACGAGGCTAAAACTTTTTGTGTGGATTGTCGCAAAAGAACCTCCTTAAGTGGCGTCAAAAATAAAAATAAAATATTTTTTTATCAGTGTGTGTGATATTAAGATCTCTCTAAGTAGATGAAAATTGTTTTATTTTTCGAAAAATTCCGAAAATCCAAAAAACGCCCTACATTAAGCAGTACTTTATGCTTGCTCACTTAAATCAAATATTGCTGTATTTCTTATAAATTATGCTTAGAATAAGTTTCAAATTTAATTGCTTTAGAACTAACTCACTGTTGTTCAAATCCAAGAAGAGTATGTGCACAAAGACACAAACAATAATGCATTTTTTGGAGTCCACAAATCCGTATTTAATTAAATTCGATTCCTATATTTTAAGTGAAAGGAAATTTTACTACTTGTATAATATTTATAACAGCTCAAGAAAAGAAGTGATATCAATACTTAACTTTTTATTTATTTTAATTTATTTCAAATAAAAATTCAACTTTTTTTTATTTTAATATTATTTATGTAAATTCTTTTTCCCATACTAGGTTCGTTATAGGCAGGTACTTATAAAATTTTCACTGGAGGTAAAACCCACAATATCTATTTATCTTTTCTTAAAGTCCCATCAGAATATATATATATATATATACTTACACAACTTTAGCCCTTAATTCTGAAGTTGTTTCCAAGTGCTTCAAAAGTCATTTTACCATGAGCGAACACACATGCTTATCAAAGCGAGGCTGTAAATGTTGAGTCATGTCAAAATGACTTTTAAACCACTTGAAAGCAACTCCTGAGCTTAGCCTTTATTCACATTAGCATTTTTTAAAGAGATTTATTCGATAATCTGTTCTTTTTGTTATTATTTTATGTTAGTTTAATTATTTGAAAAAAAAAATCTCACTACATAAGCTCTTTTTCAAAATTCAAAAAACGATTCATTAATAACTTTTTACCATCTTTATTAGTTCTATAAATATTTATTAATAAACTAATGTTTAATTCTGTAGTAGGACTAGATTAAAAAAGACAACAGGTTATCCGTTTTGTAGTACTATATAAATTAATATGTCATCAAATATATTATATTTTGACTTTCATATATATAATAATAAATATTGATTTACTATCTTAAGACAAAGATATCACTAAGTAACGAAATACAAAACTATTTTTTTAATTAATCACTCTCTGACAATTTTAATTGATTTCTTGTCAACTTTAACTACTTGTTGATTACTATCACTTTCTGTGATAGACTAGTTCTTCATTTCCATTGCTTTTTTATTCTGTTTTTAGATAATCTGAAGTTCCGAGTACGAGGCTTAAAAAATGAATAAGAACCTGAATCTAGCGATTGCTCAAGTGTTCGATGCTATCGCCCAGTTGGGCAATCCTGAGGGAAGTCTGCTCTCTGAAATTGAGTCCTACCTGTTGGGCAGATACGAAGCTTGCTATCCTGATCGACTCGTTCTCCAAAAGCAAATCGTCAAAGTGGTTACTTCAGCTATACAGCAACATGTACTTGAAGTTTATCATGGTAAGAAAAATGATTTCCCTAGTTAAACAACACTTACTAGCTACCTATGTAAAAATGTAATCATTTTAAATATTCGTATTTTTTAATTGTTCAAAAATTATCTATAGAAATATTTAACTTCAAATTTTAGAAAATTTAACAATATCGTGTGTTCTTAAAATTAAAATTTTTAATATCCTCGGCTTAGAGTGTAAAGCTGCTAACTCCATTTTTTATCAAATATGACATATTAATAACGTTAGAAAGAAAAAGAGATGCAGCATCGTCCAAGTAAAACTGCAACTTAAAATTATAATCGTAAGTTGTACGAAAAAATGTGAAAAATATTTTTTTCCATAACAACAATATTAAATTTTGTTTGTTATTTCTCTCCCCTGTAAAATCTCCTTGTTGTGAGTTAGCAGGTTTACTCTCTAAGGCAACGATATCTAAATATTTGAATTCCTATTTTTTTATTTAAAAAATATTAAAAATAAAATAGCTATAACCGAACCAGCATCAATTACGTAACATTAGAGCTCTCTTCAGATAATATTTTGGTAAAGATAAGCGGGGGTGATTCGGAAAAAATAAAGTTTACCATAATATGTGTCCTACTGATCGGAATCCTTTGTAAATCTAGAACAATCTCGAAAGTCTCTTTACCAGTATTTAGGGTTTGATTTAGGTAGGTACCCTAAAATCCAGGCACCGGTAAAATGGGTGTCTAATTCCTTAATGGTTAGAAGCACTTCAGGCTAAGCAACCTTTTGAGAAAATTTATGACTTTATCTCATCCGAATAAATTGATTAAAAAAAAAAAAAAAAAATGGAAAGTGTGGAAATGTTTTTAAGATGGACAAGTGAATTTTAAGAGAGCTAGGTTCAGTTAACTTACTATCCGAAAATAATAAAACAACGTTATTAACGTCAATAAAAACATGAAAAGCAAAATAACGTATTCAACACGACCAAACCTCTGATAACTACACTTACTTAGAAAAAAACCCTACAAATGTGCCGTAAACCTCCCAGCAACAACAGTGTTGCAAACAATCTCAGATTTGTGGTTCTTCTTATCGTTCTTATTTATTAATCTGATTGCTTGATTCAAAACTATATTTCGAGTTCTTAGAAAATGCTTAAAGTCCGCCTCTCTCCACAGATTTGAGCCTTATTCGAGAATGGGGCGGATTTGGCCCTTATTGTGGGTGAGAAGCTGATCAGGCTTAAAAAAGATTGACCTGAATAAGAAGCGAGCCTTCTTTGTGGAATTATTTATTTATTTATTTAATTTAATAAACATTCTCTTTCAAAATGGAAAATGACAGAGCTAGATTAGTTTAGGCGTTTTTATATACATGTATTTGCTAGTTTTTCCAGAGTATATAAATTGAAAGAGAATACATTCTCTCGTTGAAAAATATCTTATATTTTAATTTAAATGTCTTTTTATATTCTTTTTCCATTCCAAAAGATTTATTGTTTTTCCTTCTTTCTTATTCATTTAATTAAATTTGAACAGTTCGCTGATGTTTTGTTAAGAATTTTCTATATAGAAAGCAATAAATCTGTCATGATAAATTGTAAATTGAACGTTTGGGTTGTTTAGGGAGAGTGAAACTCTCGTTGCAACACCATGTGCCTATTGGCTCGCGGCAACTCGAAAACAACCGGGTAAACAACAGTCAATTTTTGAGGGACACCAATGTCCCAAACGAGAGAGATCATCAGAGTGACAGGGAGCTGAGACAAGTACTCAAGGTATTTATAAAAAAATATCCAAAATTCGAAGAAGTATTGATTGCTCTTATGGGAGAGCAGAATTTGTTTTCCCGAGATAACTTTCTGGCACCAGATTTCTGGTGGGTTGAATTCCCTATTGCCCTATTCCATTATAATATGTAATTATTAATTCTATATACTGTTAATCTTATTAGAATAATTGATACGTCAACGAGAATTATTTTGACCGCGCTGATTTGAAAAATATATTAAAATATAAAACTGTTTAATTGAAAAGTTTTTGTTTTGCCGAGAGTAGCAGAGTTGTTGATTCATAAAGAGAAACAAAGAGATTGTCCTCTGCTTGATCATCAAGCAGAGGACAACCTCTTTGTTTCTCTTTGTGATATAAAACTGTGTCAAGTTTCATTCCAATCGTAAATTTGAAAAATGAGATCTAAAATAAATTCAATAGTTTTTGCTTGATATATTTGAATAGCTATTTTTCCACATTTATGGGGGGTTTTTTTTGAAAAAAAAAGAATATTTTTTTTTTAATTTTTTGTATATTTAATATTAAAAATCTTAATAAGATTGGAGTAATTTTTGGAGACGGACAAGTGAAGTTTGATGCGTACAAAGCTTACTTGATGTATTGTTAATCGTTCTATTGTTTATATTTATATTTATATGTTGATATTGTTGTTAAATAAATTTTTTTTAATGAGATTACGAGTTCTTAATTAAAATGATCGTAATATTGGCGCCCGAACAATGTGAAAATGATAAAAAGACCTAGTGGACCACTGGCGAAGAGGAATAAGAAAAATGATTTTTCGAATATGGAAATAACGAGGGAGGAGATATCGAAGATCAAGGATGATATAAAAAAAGGTGAGCATAGAGTAATGGATTTGGGAGAGGAGGTGAATAAATTAAAAAATAATTTTGAAGAAATAATAAAAAAATTAAAGGATGATTTGGAAGAGGAAAGAAACAAGAGGATAGAGTTGGAAGAAATAATAAAAAGGAAGGAAAATTCGGAAAAGGGAAGTGATTTCGAGATTAATAGGAATATTCAATTAGCAGACGTGGGAAAATTCCTTCCGGTGTTTAGAGCTCTCCCAGAGGAAGATCCGAAGTTATTTTTAAAAAAGGTCGAAAATACTCTATTAAAATATAAAGTACCGGAATATGTTTGGCTCATGGTGGTTTCGGATCAGTTGTTAGATAAGGCCAAGACATGGTGGCGGGTGGTCAATCAATTTCCAGCGTTGGATTGGAAAGATTTTAAAATGAAATTTCTCCGAGAATACGATAGTTTAATCGTAGTCTCAAAGTTAAAGGTTATGTTTTATGAGGAGAAACAGAGAGGGGACGAACCTATAAGGTTATTTATTGAGAATAAGATGGCTTTATATAAGAGAGTTTTTCCGGACGAAGATGCTGGTTCAATCCTTCAAGTTTTAGTGGAGATGATTACTCCACGTGTTAGATCGTCCATTAGGGGAATGAAATTCACTGATATTGAAGGGTTTATGCAGACGGTAGAAGAAATAGAAAGGGATTTAAAGGATATGGATAAAGAAGAGAAGACAAGTCCCACTCAGGATAGAAGTTGCATTCAGGATAGACGTTTTTGTGGATTCTGTAGGCGGGAAGGACATGGGGAAGACACTTGCTTCAAGAAGGGAAACGAGTGGAGGGGCAAGGAAAAAGGGAGTTCCTTGTCCAAAAAGCAGTAGGATTCCCTAAGAAAGTAGGAATAGAAAGTGAGATCGCTAGTCATATTATTTGTTGTGTGAATAAATTTTCGGAAATCATTAGGCCATCAATGAAATTACAAATAGAGGAAAGTAGAAGGGCATTAACTAATGAAGATGATTTAATTCCGTACTGGTTGAAGGAAGTCAAGGAGGATGAGTTGAATATAATGGAAGAGGAGAAACTGGATGCTGGTCAGATGAAATTAAATCAAAATAAGGAAGAGTTACTTCATCAAATAAAATTATATTTAGAAGAATCGATGGATGGAGCAAAAATTATTGAAAATGGTCAAGAAAGGGGAAGGTTAGTTAAATATCATTCGAGTTATTTTAAACCTAGGAAGAAAGAAGAATGATCCTGTGGGAAGCTGCGTCCGCGTTCTAAGGAGGGGAGAATTGATGCGTACAAAGCTTACTTGATGTATTGTTAATCGTTCTATTGTTTATATTTATATTTATATGTTGATATTGTTGTTAAATAAATGTTTTTTAATGAGATTACGAGTTCTTAATTAAAATGATCGTAATAAGTTGAGTGGATATTGATGAGGTAGTACAAAAAAAGAAGAAAATTTATACTATCGTTTTATTTTTATTCAAAAACCGACGTTTCGGAGGCTATTCCCTCCTTCTTCAGGGTTTTGAAAAGTCAGTGAAGGAAATTCAATGCGACATTCCCCTCTGTCTCCTCTTTCAGTGGCAATAACATTATAATTTCTGCTGAGAATGAAATACAATATATTATTAATCCAATATATTACTGCCTCATCAATATCCACTTAAAAATCTTAATTTACAACTGGTATAATTATTTAAATCATTAGCTCATCGATGGGGGGAGGGGTTCAAGCCCCTTGGTACCACCATACTTAGTCTAGAAAATATGTTATAAGGCCTTAGGAGGATTTAAATATACAAATAAAGAATTATAAAATTCAATATTAATACAATTATGTATTGAACTTTTAAGCCTTATTTTAAAAGTAGCTACTTCACACTACTTCACAAAATTAATTAAATACACTCAATTTTTTGTACACAGAGGACTGTCTATATCATTTCTAATGTATATTGAAGATAAAAAATACTCTATTTTAAAATTGGGATATTAATTAACGGCCCTTGAAGCTCTACTCTTAATAAAAAAATATAAAAAAACTCTTGATTTTTCACAGTGACTTATGGATTTTTAATTTCATTTGATTATGAACATAACGATCCTTGAAAATTAATTAATATTTATTTTAAATAAACAAATAATAAGTAGGTAGGTATATATTTTTATAGGCAGGATTAGGCAAGCTAGATTTATTTAGTAAAGAGAAATATGAATTTATTATCTTGTTTAGTAATATCTAAATTAAGTTCCACAGTAACATAAGTTAATAATTCAATAATTCAATTGAAATAAGATTACTCGTTACGCTCGGCGAGTGAAGACCGCTAAGTGTCTCAAGTGTCGAATTCACTCAAATATTTTCATTTTCGAAGAGTCAATTTCTATTAAAATCATACATAATTAATTATAAATTCTAACTATTTACTGAACATAACACTTAATAATACAATATATCGGCGACGTTTCGATCATTTGCCAGCTCATCTTCTCACCCCTCACAATCTCTGCAAAATTTGCGGAGAGTGTACCAAGGGTTGAAAATTTTTTTTTACTTTTCAATATTTGACAAACTTTTTTTTTAATTTTTTTGAAACGAAATTTTCTCTGGAGAGAGACGGACTGGTAGAAATTTTAATTAAATGTAATGGAAGGCAGTCCAGAGGTAGTGAGGAAAGAAAAAATTAACACATATAAAATAAGGTGTAATTTATTGGAATCCTTCCTCCTTTCCTTTCAAACCGACGTTTCGGAGGATTTTCCCTACTTCTTCAAGGTTTCAAAGGGTCAATAAATGAAACAGGAGGAAGGATTCCAATAAATTACACCTTATTTTATATGTGATAATTTTTTCTTTCCTCACTACCTCTGGGCTGCCTTCCATTACATTCAATTATTTTTTTTAATATTTAATTCAATATTGGGGAGTGGGGTTGGCCGAGCTGGCTAACGCGCTGGACCCGCTTCGGCATCGATGATGACGATGTTGGAGCGGGAGTCCGGGGTTCGATCCTGGCTAGCATATAAAATTTCTACCGGCTAAAACTCGACTCCCTCACTAACCCTACTAACACTTTACTGATGTGCTGTCCAAATGGGATTTTTTCCCGGTGACAATAAATAAATTTTAAAAAAATTCAATATCACTATTTTTTTGTTAATAAATTTGAATTAATAACCTTATGCTAAAGTTCATTTTCCAAGTGCATACTAAACCGCTAAATCCGAGGGGTGAACAGCGATTGGAATTAGGTGTACACCGTCTTTGGAATTATGTGGAATTATTTTGGAATTCATTAGATAATGCTCCTTCATCTATTGTCTTCTATTTGGAAATGAAAGTGGAAGTGGAAGTAGGTGAACAGGATATTAGGTCGCGGTTCACACCTCGTTTAAATCTATCGATTCTTATAAAAGAGTAAATTTTTATTTATTTATTTTTTTACTTTAAAAACTGCTCTAAACTATTTTGATAAAATAAACTTTTTATCCATTATTAAGGTAAAAAAATAAACAACAAACTAAATAGGATTCATGAAGAAAATAATTTTGTTAGGTTTTTTTTAATTAAACTTGTTATTAAATAATGGGTGGATAAAAATGAAAGAGGTGTGAATATTAAAATAAAACTCACAAGGAAAAACCTTTTTAACTTGATAATTAAATTTAAATTTCTTGTAACTGATCACTGCCCAACCATGTATATGAAGGTAAATATAAAGCGGAGCTCAAATAAATAAGGGGTGAGTTTGGTGCTCAATAGGAATCTCCAGTCCATTTTTACGATGACTTAGTTTTAGAAATAATAAAAAAAAAAAAAAACAAGTCCTTTTGAATCGGTTCCGATGGTTTTAGGGCAGTTTAAGAATTCATTCCGAGAGCCCAGTAAGAAGTAAAGGAAATAAAAAAATCCTCTTTCCGGAAGACATCAAAGCAATTTTTATAGCTAATTGAAAACTTTGGCGACCAGAAGCTCAAATTTGTGAGTAACTCTGCTGAGTTTAGATCGAAACTCTTGCTTTTTGTCCTCTCTTCGAGTTGAATCGCCCCACATACCCCCCCCCCCCATACCCCCGTCACACCCTATTTCATTCTCTTTTAACCCTCTCGACAACTCAACTTTCAGGGCTTTGTTGTAGTGTTTTATAGACTTTGTCATGTGTGTGCAAATGCAAATAAATATTTGTTTTTGGGAAAAATCCTTTCTATTCGACAGCACGAGAAATAAGAACAAAAATCCATTCAGCATTTATTTATTCTATTTAGGCGTTTGCCGAATAAGAAATAATTTATTGCTGTTTAATTCAATGAAAGGCGCCCGTTCTTTTTTTATATACGCTACTACAATTCTTCAAAATATATATATAAATAAAAATATAAAATAATTTATTTATATAGTTCATAATTTTAGAGATTTTGTCTGATAAATCGGATCGAGTAGATTGTTTATAATTTACTTAGCATCATAAATGTTTTGCAAAAATGAAAATAAATCTAATCATTTAAAAGCTCAATTTGTCTATATATTATATATTTATTTATACAAGCCAAACCATTTTCCCTAAATTTTAACCTTTACTTTTAACAAAAATAAATAATTAATAATCTAAGTAAAACGTTTTAAATCCGAATTTCTAATTTGTTTTCAGAATTTAGAGAGATTGACTTCCACTTCGATGTCTCCAAATCCTTTTTGTGAACCAGAATTAGCAAATGAAATGTCAAGTATGTGCGATCTAGTAAAAAAAGGCAAAGCTGTATACAAATAAATCCTTAATATACATATATATTGGGTAGTAAACATTCACACTGTATTACCAAATAAAAATTAATCTCTGAATACTTTTTTTCATATTTATTTAATTTTAATTCGTGTTGTGGTTTAGAAGCATTTTTTTCTCGTTGACAGCTGAATAACTATTAAGAGATATAAAGAAAAAATTATCATAACATCTTAAAAAATTTTACAGTAAAATCTATTTCAATTCAATGTTTCACAGCGTAAGTGAAATTTTTAAGTAACATTAACTGAAGAAGGTTTATTACTGGTGAGAGACTGAATGTTTTTTAGAATTTGTAATATAGAAATTCCTAGAAACGACTTAGGTTTTTTATATATACCTATACCGGGTGAGTTTTTTATCTTGATACAGTCTTATAACTCAAAAACAGTGCATTATATGAAAAAAGTTTCAAATAAAAGTTTATTTATATCAAGGGGGAAACTAAGCTACACTATTATTTGTCGGCCTAGAACAAGCTTTCAAGGGTATTTTGAGGTCAAGTTTTTTTTAAATAGAAACCTATATTTTTCTGTATATTTTATTAATCTAGAAAAAAAGCTGAACAACTTTCATTGAAACTATTTTTTTATACGACATCAAATAAACAAAATATTAAATCAATTAGATCTCAAAAAAATCCAAATAATAATTATTCTTAACAATTATTTAATTTAATTATCAAATAATAATTATTAAATAAATAATTTTAAAATAATTAATAATTTAATAATTTTGCGACAATGTACTGAGATATTACAGAGTGTATCGCAAGTCTTTTGGATTAATTCCAGTTCCCATTTCGTTATTTTGGCCTTTTAAGTTTCTTCGTAGCCTATACATTTCCTGTTTATTTTCAATAAACAGATTTACAACACGATACAATGAAGCTTGCAAGGGTGTATTCCTATCAGGAAAACCCTTGAAATCCATTTCAATGGCAGCCCCATAACTCTTCTTCCACATTCACCGCATAAATTAAAACCATTGTCTTCACGAAAAAATGTTCCATTTTTATTATATTAATACAATATATCTACTGGATTGACATGAGAAATAAACTTTTTTTAATCTCAAGAATTTTAACTAGTTCTATTAAGTAGAAAATAATCTCTTAATTCTGATAATTAAGTTGAATAATTGTTAAAAATAATTATTACAATTTTTTTGGGAGATATAATTGATTTAATATTTTGTTTATTTGATGTCGTATAAAATAAAGTAAAATTAGTTCTAATGAAAGTTGTTTAGTTTTTTTTTTTAGATTAAGAATATGTACAGAAAAATATAGAGTTCAATTTAAAAAAAAGAACTTGACCTCGAAATACCCTTGAAAGCCTGTTCTAGTTCGACAAACAATAGCGTAGTTAAGTTTCTCCTTGATATAAATAAACTTTTATTTGAAACTTTTTCCCATTTAATGGACTGTTTTGAGTTATAAGACTGTCTCTAGATAAAAAACTCACCCGGTATAATGATATTGATGAAACAAAATGCTGCATCAAAAATATACAATCTCTTTAGTCCGGGATGGACTCTTGCATCGATAAAAGAAAAAAAATTCAAAAATAGTGTCCGAGTTCAAGACATACCCGTGGATGTGAGCCTTGAAAGACTAACGCTTATAATATGTCGTCGGATAGACGGATTTAGGAAGAGAGTTCCAGTCTCTAGAAGTCATGGAGATAAACGAGTTGGCGAATGCGTTTGTTTAGTACCTAATATAATTGTGAATGGGTGGTGAATGTTCGTCTACAAAATGGATGATGTATGAACGAAAAATGTAGGGTACTACTTATACGGTACTAATAAAATAATTAGAAGAAAAAGTGAAAATTTTTAAGACGCAGTACGAAATCTATAATTTTAGCTACAAACTTTAAACTTGTTACAAAGATGTAGCTTATTGATATAAACTTCCAATCTTAACATTAAAAATCTTCCCATATAACAATTTCTTTTCTCAATATCTGCATTTTTCATCACCTAGTTCGGAAGCTGAAAGGTCTAAAATACAAACCACTGTTTTTAATGGAAATGATAACATTTTTCGTCCAGTAAGCTTTTTACAAACTTTCTTCTTCTTGGATTATCGGGAGATCAGAATCGCTAATCTATGCTATTTGTTCAAGTTCCTAAACACTAACATTCAAAAAATGTGTATTTAGTGAAATAAAAACTACGATTGTCCAGCTTACTGAAAGTACCATTTGAGAATGAGATCAATATTTAAATCAAAAAACTTTAGAGCCAGGTTAAATGTTTAAAATATTATTATTTCATTTGAACGTGATGCAACAAAAAATTGGTGCTTCCAAATCACGCATAATATTATACAGGATATGATTCTTTTAAGATGAAAAAGGATGGTTAACTTGAACAAAAGACTTGTGATGATTTTGAGAACTGGCAACCATTTTGTTTTAAATTTAATTTAATTTATATTTGAGAAGCTCAATTCCAAAAAGTACTAAATCCTTTTTTTTCATTTACGAGAGAATTTAACATTTTTATTTATTTATTTTGTTACTCAACTGAATATAGTACCTTTTGAAATAAAACTCATTTTTCAAGTGTATTTGAGTAAAGGGTTTAGCAAGTTTTGTCATGAAATTGATACAAGAAATCATAAATAGAAATAATAATTATGTGAAACCAGAATTTCCTCATTTTTTACAGAAAATGGATTTAGTACCTTTTGGAAATAATCTTCTCATTTACAGATTTACATATGTTATCGAGATAACTGATAATGTGATAATATACAGACAAAAAAATAGATTTGATGCTTTGTTGGTTAAATGGCTAATCCAAAGAGAATTTTCATCTGAACCTGTTAGATTATTAGATTATTAGACATTTTTGATAAAATATTCTCATCAAACCCAAGACCAGCTCGGTACTTAGTTTTGGAGTTGTTTTCAAGTTCTTTTCAGGATATTCCAAGAGGTAAACTGTGTGGAATCACCGGAGAGTCGGTTGTTCTCTCTTCGTAATCAAATATATTACAGATATGCCAACTTGAAACCAAAGTTTATAAAATTCAATTAATAATTAGTAGAGATTGTGGTGTTGGTGCAAGGTGAAACATCTTTAATAAAGATAAGAGTAAATAAATATTATATTTAATATTTATTTACTCATATCCTTATTAAAAATTCAATTAAATATCGGCTTCTAAAATTCACTTAAGTTCAATAATAGAGTCAATATTGAATCTATAAATTATTAATCAAGAGTTTCTTAGAATTAACTATAAAAAGGCGTTTTTTACTAAGTATTATCTCATCAAAGACGTCTAATTTATATGATTTCAGTCGAAATTTCACATTTAATAAATATATACAATAATGGTCTTTTATTGAATTCAGAATACACCACAACGTATATTTCAAGGGAAATTAATTCGATCATGTGAAGGCATTTCACTACTTCCATTTACTTATCTAAGTGAAAAGAAAAATTCATTATTGAAGGGTTAAATAATTGAAATTTGCTTTAACAGCTAATACCTTTTATTTACTTATCTAGGCATGAAAATTAGTGAATAGTGGCTGATATTCGTTTTCATATGATAGTTCAAGTGCTCACTCAACGAACCAAGCCACTATTTGCTTCCGAATCTGTTGATTTTCCTGAACAGACAGTGTAAGAGAGTCAGCAGGGTGGGCCGTGGTTGGTGGTCTTGGGGGGAGGGGGGGGGGGTCATGGGGGATACATTAAGTCTATTATAGCCTTTAAGTTTATTTAGAATCCCTTTAATGGATCGAGGAAGCTAGATCCTACCAATGTTTATTTAATTAAATAAAACCTTGCCATTGCGATTATTATTTATGCTCTCTCAGGTCGAATTTGTGAAAGTTACTTCGTACAAGTTAAGAGAACTGAAAATAGAAAAACTGTCCAGAACCCTTTTATTAAGCCGGATATATTAACTTGACCTAAATGGAGGAAAATAGACAAACTAATGGAAAATGAATATTTCATTTTGGTATTTTTGTATACTAATATCTACAATTTATTATCATAATGGATTGGATATTTATTAAGTTCAAATTGAATCTCTTATATTCTTTCTATACTTTTCTATATAACATAATATATAAAATCGTGTAAATATTTTGGAGCTGACAAATTAACATCAAATTGCAATTAACTCAACCCATCATTCTTCAATTTGAGTACATTGTACAGTGATACCTCGAGATACGAGTTTAATTCGTTCCGTAACCTTGCTCGTATGTCAATTTGCTCGTATCTCAAAGCAATTTTTCACATTTAAATTAATTGAAATGTCATTAATCCGTTCCAGCCCCACAAATGCTACCCCCAATTGTTTTTGTTACGTGTTTTTGAATAAGAAAAATGTATTTATAAATGACAAATATTGTATAAAAACATAATAAAAGAGAATGTAAAGCAAAAATACTGGTTTTATAAAGTGTACATATTTGTATTTTGGTCACTTAAATGCAACTTACACACTACTTAAATGCTACTGTATGCTTAATTTTAGTCACTGCTTTTCTCTTCACTGGTCTTTGCCTTTTTCGCCGGATTCAAAAAAAAACTGTCCAAGGAAGTTTGTTTCTTCCTCACTTTCAGAATGCTGGGGAAATGAGTTAGGCAAGTGTCATTAAATAGCTCCGATGCACGACCAGTTTCAACTTTTTCAGGGTGTTTCTTTTCCACGAACTGTGAAATTCTCTCCCACATTCCCAAGATCTCTTTTATCTCACTTGTAGAGATAACCTCCTCCACCTCTGGCTCTTCCTCGAACCAATTTCTTGCAGAACCCCCGAATGCTGCTGCGACTGTAACTTTGTTGTAACTGTTTACCCACTGCACAAAGCACTGCCTAGTGACCCATGCCTTCGGTTTGCCCTCCACATAACTTGAAGTTTTTCTTTTAAAATCTTATGGGACTTAGGGCAGGGTTGTATGTCTCAAAGTAAATGCTTTTTACCACTACCCTTTGTTAGTGGTAAAAAGCATTTACTTTGTGACATACGACTGGCCCTTAAAGGCTCTGGGGGTTTTCCGAATGGTATACAAGCAGAGGTTTTATCTTGCAGTCGCCACTCGCATTGGCGCACAGTGCGAGAGTTAGTCTATCCTTCATGGGTTTGTGGCCTGGCATTATCTTCTCCTCTGCCGTTATGTAAGTCCTATTCGGCATCTTCTTCCAGAAAAGTCCTGTTTCATCACAGTTGAAGACTTGCTGGGGGGATGTATCCATTGGCTTCTATCAGTTCGGAAAAAGTTTCGCAGGTGGCCGTTGCTCGTATCTCAAATGTCGCTCGTATTTCAAAGCAAAACTTTGCTCGGTCGACAGCTCGTAGCTCAAATAACTCGTATGTTAGGGCACTCGTATCTCGATGTACCACTGTAGTTGGTGGAGGGTCACGATCTTAAATTTGATTTTTATGGTTTATGTTTTGAGAAATTCAAATTCACAAAGAAAAATAAGCGAATTTCGATTATTTGAAAATATTTAGATTGCTGAGAGAGGTTGTAGATTCATAAGATGAAATCGATAATGTTATCTTCTGCTGGATGCTTATATATTTAATATATAAGTATCAGTGGCGGTTGGTGACTTTTCTACTAGGGGATGCTGTTCTCAAAAGTACCCTTCATTTTTTGAAATTTTATTTTAATCTTTGCTTTTTTTGCGAATTTCATCGAATACGCCGGCATCTTTTTGGTTATTTTTCAAATTTAACATTAGATTTTTTTTAAAATATACATATTTTGGGGTCTTCGTCCCAAACAGAACCTGCTTTGTGTGAGGGAGAGTAGGAGTCAGAAATTAAATCTTATGACTTGAACTCCACAGTCCCTGAGATGGAAATCGACCATCTTCCACAATGAATCAGCCTGTCCAGTGTCGTAACTAGTCTTTTATGCGCCCGGTGCTAGCTTCTATGACTGCTCCATTGAAAAATAAATTATAGGTTCTTGGTAGAATTTTGAATAATAAGTATATATAAATTGCGTAAAAAGAAAAACGTTTATTCGAAAATATTTGCCAAAATAATACAATACACAATTGGACATTTCTGCGCCCTGTGCCTGGGCATCGTTGCCACCGCCATAATTACGCCTGTCCTATAAGAAAATGTTAAATTTCTCCTAATTCTATTGCTATAACTATAGCACTCTTAGTTATTTCAGATCTTATATATTGAGAGTTTTTAGAAATTAATTAGTCCAAAGATTCTCGAATCATCTTTATTTATTCCTTTTTATTATTATTACTATTTTAATAGTTCCTCAGCAAGCATAATTTTTATTCGATTATAACTCGTCTGAACTTGTCTTTGACATACTTGAACGGGAAGATATATCTAGGGAATTCGAACCTTCTATCCAACCCTTTTCAGAAAAATCATTCATTTTAATTGCCCTTTGAAACCATGCAAAAATTTTATTTCATTTCGAGAACCAATATACTTTTCAAAACAAAAAATGTTTTTTATATAAATATTTGAAATAACGAATAATAATTTGGAAATTTAAAGATCCTCCTGAAATTTTGAATTCAGCCTTATATATTTATCAAAATACTCTAAATTTTTGAAATTTTAAGGATGCTCCGCATCCACAGCATCCATGGACCGTACGCCACTGATAGGTATGTTTTTATTTGCATCAAGCAGAGGACAACTTCAGTGATTTCGTTTTGTGAATTTACAACTCTATTATCTCGATAAACTAAATCTTTCTATTTAGATTTTCTCTTCTTTTTTATTAATTCAATAACTTATCCAAAGAAAAAAATACCTAAAAATTCTTCTAACAGGTTTGATATCAATTCTTATAAAATCCCTAAATTTAATCCGATTTCATGTTGCAGTTATCGTAACCATTCTGAGCCTCTGGCTATTATCTGCTACACAGTCTTCTCACTCGTGTTTGTAACCTCAGTGAACAGAAGAGAACAATATAAAACTGAGAGGAGAGATCTTGTTGAACGTGTATCCTTTGATCCCCTCAAACATCTATATTACCCTTCAGGCAAAATGATAATATATTGGACGACCAGACATTTACCAATATATTATGTGCTTTGATTTCCAAATGACCTATTCTTAAATAATTATCTATTTAAAATAAATTCGATTTGAGCAAAAATAACGTCAATTTAGATACTCAAGAGAAATTTTAGAAACAGCGATTTAGGCTTTACTCCTTCACCTAAGTCCACTCCCATTTTAAATTTTAATTGACAGCCCCCTATTTTTAGAGATTCAATTATTATCATTATATTATTTTGTAACACAGTTTAGTGCAAGTGTAAGTAAAAATGGAGGAAATGGTTATCACTTTTTGAAAACTCGGTACCCAAAGGGATCACGTAACAAACTGTGGAGGTCTCGATAAAGATTAAAATTTTCTGAACAGCTTATATATAATATATAAAACGTATAATAATCATAAATATATTCTTTTTTATAATAGTTTAGGTATAATTTATAATTATTATATAAAGTCTATAATATTGAAAGCGATGGTTTTCCTTTTTTTTTTTTTTTTGTCAACTAGATTATTCAATATTTTTTGATTAAATGCTCAATTTAGCAGGTTGGGTAAGAACAATTCATGTTAGGCGCTCGGCCAACCACGCCCACCCCTGATGCCACCACAGCTAGAAAAATATGAAATGATCTCATGGGAGACGGCCGTCAAATTTTAAACATTATGAAAAATATTCATTTAACAAGGACGCCTGTAGGGTAAGCTAATTCGATCCAGAGGCGTCTTTTGGTTGCATAGATACAGGCGGGCAGCTTTCCTAGAACTAGACTATTCTTTTCGTATCACCTGACTTTAGTTAAAAGCAATATATTCATATTATTTTAGACTATTAATTCTGGTAAAAAGGTCGAATTTAATTTTCAGCCAGAATTGAATAAAATTGAAACACTTTTTCTACGGATTTTTAAAGAGGATTAAAATGACCTCCTAATAAATTCTTTTATTAGAGTTTTGTGGTTTTCATTATCTTTGGGTATACCTTTGCATCAATTCAGCATTGAGTTCTACCATTCCGCCTTCGAAAAAATACCACTAATTAATTATATTTTTTAATTTTAATATCATTTTAGTAAAATCTTAAATTTCTCCCAATTCTATTGCTATAAGCAAGTTATGACTTGTCTTAGTTATTTCCGATCTTATATATTGAGAGTTGTTAGAAATGAATTACTCCAAAGATTCTCGAATCATCTATATTTATTCATTTTTTGTATTATTACTATTTTAATAGTTTCTCACCGAGAACAATTTTTATTCGACTAAAATTCGACAGGACTTGTCTTTGACCTGCTTGAACTGGAAGATATACCAGGCAGGGACTTCAAACCTATCCGCGCGCTTTTCGTAAAAATCATTCATTTTAATTGCCCATTGAAAATATGCAACAATTTTATTTTATTTCGAGAACCAATATATTTTTTTTTCAAAACAAAATATGTTTTTTATAGAAATATTTAATATAACGGATAATAATTTGAAAATTTAAAGATCCTCCTGCAATTTTGAAGTCGACCTTATATATTTATGAAAATACCCTAATGCCCAACCTTTTTAACACCTAAATTAACTATTAAAAAATCACTGGCGGACCACTGACTACTGACGGTTCCTAATATTTAAACTTTAAAGTCTTGTTTTATGCAACAAATTAGAGTCTATGTTTTTCAAATTTTTCGAATGCGCCGCATCCACAGCATCTATGGACAGCATCCCACTGATACCTACCTATATGACTTGAAAATTTCAAATTTATGTCTAATTTATTTACGAGCTACAATGTTCTGATAGATGGACAAACAGATAGACGTAACGAGCACTAATAATGCCCCGTTTTATATTTTAAACTGAACACTAAAAAAGATATGAGATGAGATGAGAGCTAATGAATACTCTTTCAAATCTATATGATACATATAGGGTGTCATGTGAAATAGTATAGTGAAACATAAAACTCATTCAACGCTGGTTTTAAACTTACTTACATCTGGGTATCTAAACTGATGTGATTTTTCATTCAATTAAATGTATTTTAAAGAGATATAGTTAGTTATTTAGATTAAAAAAATTAAAATGGAAAAATATATATAAAATATTATATTATCTGAGCATAGGGTCACAAATCGCATACACATGTAATAAGTTCTCATTTCCAAGAATGATTTTGAAAATCTGTTGATCGACACACATGTATACAGTTGACTTTTGATTCGGGATTCTGCTAGCATCCCTGATTGCTAGATATCTGAAGCAGCATTTAACAAAATTTACCAATATTAATTTTCCCTTTATCCTTTGATCTTCTCTAGTCAACGATCAGTTAATTAATTAGTGGTCTCTGCAGATTATATGTGCAGTGTGTGTTTAGTGCACATTACTTAGTATCAAATCTTTTTCGTTTTTTGACATATTTTAGGGTTTTAACATGAAAATATTTAATAGATATTGAAGTTTATAAAAACTTCAATAAAAATATATATTGGGGGATAGAAATTAGAAGATTTTTTTGATCCATGGAACGTGCTTAACAAGGGATAAGTAAATCACTGATGATTATAAAATCAAAATATAATCAAATTTGAAAAATGTTTAAGATGCTTTACGTATGGCACAATATAAAATATTCAACCAATAATAATTGATGTGAGCTGTATTTTAAGCTACAGACGTTGGTAGTCATCATGTTATTACTACTCTGGCCGACTAAGATAAATATTGAAAATAAAGGGTGAAAATGTTTTTTTTGGTCTGGCACTCATGAACCATAAAAATTTTCAAAAACCGATTAGCATCAACAAATAAAGCCCCTTTTAATTCCGATTCACCATTTTCATTTTCTTTGACTAATATTGACTTAAAAACAAGAAATAAACAATTTTGAAAAATTAAATTGACGAAATCTTTTTTTTTATTTGTTTTTTATCTCCAGGCCCCCGCCCCCCCCTCCACCACCCTTAAATCTATTTGAATTTACTATTTGAGTCTTTGAATAATTCTTGTGAACAAACAACTTCATCAATAATCACATTATCTCAACTTAATTCGAAGTTACTTCATTTCAACCCCCCAAACTCAGTCCAGACCCATCCAACCCTTTCTCTCTCCCTCTTGCACTTTGCTAAAACAATTAAAACTTGTGCTGAAAAAAATCAAACAAAAAAACAAAACAAAACAAAGCAAATAATTTATCATTCTGAATTCGTAAACTTTTTTTGGTTGTAAAAATAATATTAATAATAATAATACAAAAAACAATAAACAAGTTAATTAAATTAAAAAATCCTTTTATTCGCTGGAAATTCAAAAACAGTCCGATTATATTATAGCAGAGATTTTATCCCTTATTTTAGCTATTTATTTAGACACAAACGGTAATAGGGATGTCGAGAAATTCTTCATAGGAGATGATCCGAGATTTTTTGGATTTCGGTCGGGTTTGTTGAATGAAAACAAACCTTAATAGATTATGACAACTCCGGGGACAAATTGAATTAATCTAGAGCCATATCAAAACAGTCCATCTGCCAACACAAAATTAAAACCCGATTACGAATTCAAATTTAGATTTTTTTTTAAATAAAAATAAAATAAACAAAAGATATTAAAAAAAAAAAAACAGTTTAAATTGTGTGCGAAAAGATAATATTTAGAAAGTGACAAAAAAGTAATAAAATTGTTTTTTAACAAAACAATTGGTGGGGGGAGGAAAAGGTGAATACTTACTCTGAGGAAATTTTAATTTAACTCAAGCTTGAGTTATTTACCAAAAAATAATTTAGTCTTTTTAATTTTAATTCGATTCTTTTATGTTTTCAGTAGAGGTTACCATTAATAGTAAAAACATCAAAAATGAAATTCAATAAGGAATAATGTTATACATCTAGTATTGATAAGAATTGATCGTTATTTTAGATTTTAAGTCGATTCCTCCCTGTCTTCAGCAATGGTTACCAATAATAATCAAAAATTAATAGTAGAATGGTTATTCTTCAAGTATTCGATAAGAATCGATTCCTATTTTTGAATTTAAGTCAACATGGACTGCAAAGAGCCAGTGATATCTGTTTAATAATATAGGAATAAACATATTAATATTTCAAATTAAAGTTTAGCAACGATCCGTTGCAGTTTATTTCTTATAAAATAAATTAAGAAATCATAATTAGGCAACTTTATTACATTTTTTTAATTAATTAGCTAATATAGGTATTTAATTACCATAAATTATTTATCTCGTTACAATCGAGAAGAGAAAAATCACCGGCAGTTTTAATTGTTTATTGCACTAATTTTTAATATTTTTCCTCGATTTCTTAGAAATAATGAAAGTACTGAGTCTCTTGAAACGTCTTACGTTTCCTCCAATTAGTCCTCAATTACCAAGAAGAATAAGAGTATCCCCTGACTCCTCTCTCATTATATCTGAAAGCGAATACTTGGCGCACCCTAAAGACTCCAAGTCATTTTATTTTAAGATTAATTCTGGTATCGATATAATATAAGCTTTTCATTGGATTTCCATCTATTTCCATTAGTTTTCTATAGACTCTTCAGGCGCGATCCTAATCGAAATGTTTATAAATAGTTTCAAAACAAAGTATTCTCCGAATACCCAAAATGGGAAAACATTAATCTTATACCTGATCATATATCTTTATAACCATTTAAATATCTTTCTCAACTCTCTGTGAATATAGCTAGGCTATTGATCCTCATGTTTTCAATAAAGAACAATATATTATAAGCTTAAGGTCACATTGAACTATCCAATCATCAACATGAATCAATTGCTTTCATTTTTTATCTCTTCTATTACTTTTCGAGTTTTGCATTTGGATTTAAGTCAACATTTTAGACATTTTATAAACTTAATGAAAAAATTTTAAATCTATGTTGTCTTGTGAGTGTCATGGCACTTTTTACTCTGGATTCAATCTAAAAACAAGCCATCAAGATGACTCGACTCTTACTGACTGTCTTGGCTACCGGGACTGGCAAAGAAATCTCAGCGCATCGAGTTAAATTTAATATTTCCAATTTATAATTATGGTCACTTTAGGCTCTGGAGATCACTAAATTCACTTTTTTGTCTGTATCTTATTTTCATCTACTACGGACATCGTTTACATAGGGACACCTTCTATTGTATGAGAACATCTAGATCCTCACTTGAATATAATCCTAGCCGATTTCTAGCTAAACAACACACTAGGCCAGAGTTGCGTTATGATTGAATCGCAATTTGCACGCCTCAGCTGACAGTTTTAACCGAAAACGAATTTCATTAAACAATATTTATTATTTTCATATAACAACATAAATTAGAAGTTAGGTACTCTTTCCATTAGAAATATAACGCTATATATTCCTTGACAGTACCCATATAGGTAGAAGTTAGAAAATATATGAAATAAAAAAAAAAAAATGAGATTCGCTATGTGATATAATGAACAAAATGGGGAGTCATTTATCAAGCAAGCTACAACAAGTAAAATCCCTACACCACCAGAATGGGATTAGGTGAGAGTTCACAAAAAAATTCTCTAAGTTATAAAGAACGCAACTTTTTAGCCCATTATATCAGAAGATGATGACAGACTGACGTCCGAAATGTACTGAGTTTTTCTATAACTTAGATCATTTGATGTTTTTAACCTACTTTAATATATATGATGTGCGTGACACTCAAATTATAACTATAACCTCTTCTTCTTTGAAATTATTCTTCAATTTTTCTCCTTTGAAGTGGTCCACCGAAAACCAAAAACACTAAATTAAAGAGGTACTTCTAATGGACCAATTTGAACCAAACCCTATCGGTATTCCTTCTGGTTGATATCTACTCAAATTTAAAATTCAGAAACGAGTTATATCAGTTTAATAGACGATTTCGAAAAAATCTAGTAGTCTTTTTTTGGACAAGCTTAACTGGCTTTGCTCTCTTGATTTCAATTGGAATAAATTTTAAGCAATTCAACATACCTATATGATAATTAGAAGTAAAATAAAGTGAAAGTTTTTTCATGACTCGGTATGCTCTTTTCTACCTATATTGGCATGGTTTTCATGCAAATTTCATTAAAATCAATAAAAAATTATGTTTTGTGCTATTTCGTACCAAAATACTGAAGTTATAGAGAGCTGAAAATCAGATTACAATTACAGTTCTTCATATGGAAAATACAAACATTTTGGCACAAGTGCAAACTTAATTTTTAACTCTTGATATATCCAGGATTATTTGTATCCAAAAAGACAAAGAGACACTCTGAAAACAAATCATAGTTTAAAATTATTTTGGATTCATTACTAAACATATAAAGCAAAAATGTGGCATGAATTAATTACTAGGGCCTTCCCCTGCCTGCTGAACGTACTGACGAGTAATACTTGATGGATGCATACATTTAAAAATATATTTTTGTAAAAGATTTTTGTTCACAACAAAAGCCTAAAAAGAGATAAATGAAAATTGAATAATGTGCAATTCACCAATATTTGGCTTCTCTTCAAATGATTCGAAAATGCTTAATTTTGGTCCACGTCCGTCACATTGTCAGAATGGAAAAAGAAGAGATAACATCAGTTGTATTCATATATGTTATTAGCGGGGGGGGGGGGTGATCAAATCCAATTCATGGGGGTTACATCTGCGAAACGCCCAAAGGGTTTGTTGATCCTAGCGATGACAAGGGGTGGTTTGTAGTCGGCGTCCCCGGCCTTCCTCTAGGCGGTTTTGTTCCACTTTGTTGTCAAACTTTGTTCAAGTTTGACGTTTGAAGTGAAAAGAGACTTAATAATCAAAAACCAAGTAAAGAGGGTAGGTGTGGATTTCAAGTCCTTTTTGAAGGGCTGGCTGGCCTCTGCCGCTATTTCCCTTTGAATCCAACATTTATCCACCAACATAATATTCAGCCCATGGCGGTGGTCTTGAAAATCAGACCTCGTACACACAATTAGGCTCATTAGCTGGATTGACCAGTTTTGATCTGTACACTGTACACATGCTACATGAGACACGAGAGAATTCCTTCTCATTAGCTATAAAGGCTTAATACAAATTTAAATTCAAGTTTCATTTACAAAAAAAGGTCGATTTCCGGGTCAAATCGATTTGCTTAGATATAAAAAATTTCAAGTTGGTTGTCGTTAACATTGAAAATTCTCCTCTCAAAGGAAACTAATCTACCTACTCAGTCATTGATCTGCATTCTGAAACCTCAAACGACCATGTGCAATTTTTTTTTTTCTAATTTCGTTCCATAATCTGTTAATTATAACTTGTTTTAGGGTTATAATGAGTTTCATTATATCATTGTTGTATTTCCAATACCCATTTTTTTTTTTTTTACTTTATTTAATTTAGCATACATACACGTACCTTTAACTCACACCCAAACCCTAAAATGTCTTTCTCTTTTTCTTTTTATTTACAGAGGTCCAAGTCCTGACTACACCTTCTTGTGACAATAAAAAAAAAATATTTCAACAATGTGAAAAAAATAATTTTATTTTTTATTTTTCCTGCATAAATATAATTTGACAGCTGTGTGCTTGTAGTGCTAGTATTTTTTGTTAAACTGTCTTTATCTCTTAGATATTCTACAATTTCCAAAGTTAAATAGATAGTCAGGGTGTTGAACCGACGTGAAAAATAAACAGCTTTCCTCTGTGCTACTTCACTAAAAAACCACCAACAAGCTAGCACCCCCATGTTCAGGATTTTCATTATGGAGATATATCACAAGGGGAAAGCCAATCAAAAACTTGAATCAAAAAAATGTTTTGTTTACATGTTTCTAGCCAGCATTATTTACGGGAGTCGATTGACCCTCTGATACATAGGAAATTAACATGTATATGAGCATTTATGCAAATTTCTGTTTTCTTAATTAATTTCCAACCAAAAATGCAAAGCACAAAAATTTACCATAATTAAAAAGAAGAAATAATACTTACTTAAATTATTATTTAACTTTTACAATAAAATATTTAAAATTCTAAAAATTCAAAGTTAATGTTAGATAATTAATGTTGTAAGTTTTCAAGATTTATTAATTACTTATAACAATCAAATGATGATGTATGAATAGTAGTCCCCTCGAAGTCTGACTCTCTTCAGTTCCACTATTAGCAGAACTGAAATGATTTAGTAGTGAAAATGAGATTCGAGGTAGGTTTTCGTTATTTTTCTCAGTGAGCCAGAGGTCGCTGCTTTCAATTATCAAAGTCATAAAGTGAAACTAAGATGGAATATCAAAGCAGCAATTTACTGTAGCCTAGCGGTCGGCAACCTATGGCACGCGTGCCACTAGCTTGCACGCGAGAAGATCTCTGATGGCACGCCACAAAAGTGACAATTTAATAAAATTGTTGTTAGCTTCCAAAGTTAATCCCCTGGGTAGTCATTAATGTTTAATTAATTTTGTTTTAATTAAGTTTTCATAATAAGACCTTTGTGCAAGACGTAAATTTTAATACACAAATAAAATTATTTTCATATACAATGTGGTTTTTTTGTGGCACGCTTAATGTGCATTAGTTTTAATTATATGTTTTGTGGCACGCCAATATATTTGGATTGCCGACCGCTGCTATAGCCTATAGCAGGGAATATTGTGCATTGTAATCACTACACCAGAGATGACAATGGTCAAAACAGTCTCATAATAAATTTAAATATTTTTTCGTTATAAACGATTTCCTTTACAGAATTTGTGGAAAAATAAATAGGTTGTTTAATTATAGCTGTTGCGCGACAATACTAGCAAAAAGTTAAAGCTAGAGTAGTATATAGAACAGACAATTCAAAACTCAATTTT